>VZTG01006663.1:1979771-1998215 GCA_013397845.1 Melanocharis versteri | reverse complement strand
TGTGCTGTGACGTCACTCCGGTGGGCGTGGCCGGGCGGGACACGGGCAGGGTCGTGCCGGGGGGTTGGTCCTGGGTTAGGGGGGGCCGTGGGAACTTGGCGCGATCCAGGGAATGCACGGAATTTCCACCTGAACGTGGGGAAGAACTTCGCTGTGCGGGTGGCCGTGCGCACGAACAGATTGTCCGGGGAGGCTGTGCAGTCTCCCTCGCCGGAGGCACTCAAGAACCGTCTGGTCGCAATCCCGTGCGGTGTGCTCTGGGATGATCCTCCCTGGGCAGGGAGGTTGGACCAGATGACCGCTGAGGTTCCTTCCATCGTGACCCACTCTGTGATTTTGTGCACGAAACACTTGGCAGGAGAGAGAGGACTCCTCAAGCATCTGACAAGAGCGATTGAAAGATCGAGTTTCTGGGCTGTTAGCACTGCGAAAAGGCAAAATCAGGCCAATTAAATTGTAACAACAAATATCACTTCAGTAAAAGCTACGGAGAGAAGCTGGTGAAGCTGCTGAAGGGTCTGGAGCACAAGTCCTACGAGGAGCGGCTGAGGGAGCTGGGGGCGTTCAGCCTGGAGAACAGGAGGCTCAGGGGCACCTTACGGCTCTCTACAGCTCCCTGACAGGAGGGTGTAGCCAGCTGGGGGTCCGCCTCTCCTTCCAGGGAACGAGTGATGAGAGGACATGGCCTCAAGCTGTGCCAAGGGAGATTTACGTTGGACATTGGGAGGAATTTCTTAACAGAAAGAGCAATTTAACACTGGAATGGGCTGCCCAGGGAGGTGGTGGAGTCACTGTCCCTGGAGGTGTTCAAGAAAAGCCTGGACATGGCACTTAGTGCTGTGGTATAGCTGACGTGGTGGTGTTCGGCCCGAGGTTGCACTCAATGATCTCAGGGGTCTTTTCCATCCTGAGTGATTCTGTGGAATGCACAGATTGACGCTTGGAGACAGCTGTAAATAAACAAATAGAAAGCCCTTTACAGCAAGAAGGTGGGGTTCTCTTTTATAACAGTTCTTTCAACCATTTTTTAGCATTATTTTTTACAGATTGATTCCTTACTTGCCTGTGTTGATTTTCTACCATTTTCAGCCTTTCTGAAAAGGTAAAGCCCCTGTGGGTTCAGAAGAGGTGTTCAAAACTGTGGTGTGCAGTAGCTTTGGAGTGTTGGCCCTTATGCCATGGTGGTTTGGCTGTTTAAATTCGCAGTGTTTAATTTCGCTTTCCTAGATTAAAATTATCTTAAAAAGCATCGTTTGGTCCTATGTTGTGACAGGAAATTGCTGCAGAACAGAGATGAAAGGGAAGACACAATCACATGGAATCATTTAGGTTGAAAAAGACCTCTGAGATCAAGTCCAGCCTCTGACTGATCACCTTGTCAACTAGATGATAACACTAAGTGCCACATCCAGTCTTTCCTTTAAGCACCTCCAGGGACAGTGACTCCACCACTTTCCTGTGAGCAGTCCATTCCACCCTTTCTGTGAAGAAATTGCTCCTAATGTCCAACCTAAACCTCCCTTGGCACAGCTTGAGGCTATGTCCTCTCATCCTGTTGCTGGGAGAAGAGGCCGACCCCTGCCTGGCTACAATCTTCTTTCAGGCAGTTGTAGAGTGCGGTAAGATCCTCCCTGAGCCTCCTTTTCTCCAGGCTAAACAACCCCAGATCCCTCAGCTGCTCCTCATAAGATTTGTGCTCCAGACATTTCCCCAGCTCTGCTGCCCTTCTCTGGACTCGCTCCAGCCCCTCAATGTCCTTCTTGAAGTGAGGGCCCCAAAACTGAGTGCAGCACTCAAGGTGTGGCCTCACCAGTGCTGAGTACAGAGGGACAATCACTGCCTTGGTCCTGCTGGCCACACTATTGCTGATACAGGCCAGGATGCCTATTGATTCAATCCAGGAGACAGTGAGCAGCTGAAGTGATGTGCTTCAGTAGGAATTTGTGAAGCTACCTTGCTTCACTTCCTATTACTGGTATGGATCCATATACCTGGGAAGGCAGCTCCCTTGAAAGGAATGACATCCAGGTTTTGTTGCAAGGTGTGAATGTCAGATTTTCCCATTCTGAACTGTCTCTGTTGATGGCAGGGGTCAGGGCAGCCAGAGGACAAGAACTTTCATCACAGTTACTGAGGTGAGGGGGGCATGCTGTCAGTCTGGGGCAGTGTAGAGTCCCCCCACACAGGACCTCAAAGGTGTGACTCCTCATGCGGGTGTCCTGCACCTGCTGTTGATGACCTGGTGCTGTGAGAAAGTCCCACAAGTGACTGCTGCTCACACTCCTCCACTTGGTTAAGTTGGACTCCACCAGCAACAGGAAACAGGAATAAAAATCATACGCTTCCAGAGCTCTCATATAAATAGCGGACAACAATTCATGCCTCAGTGAGCTCTGTTCACAGGCTCATTTACAGGGCTGTTCCCAGGGCCATGAATCTCTTAATGAGTCTTGCCCTTTAGTTATCTCTTCTATTTCTATATTGTGCATGTCTTCTATTAACAATTTCCTCTCCCGGGTTGGGATTTTTGCTTTCTTTGGTAGCGATGATGGTCTTTAAAGACTTATAAAGCATTTGTGAAACTGAACTGTATTTTCTCACCTGTATGTCATGAAAACTAGTAAGCAAGAGAGGAATGTTTCTGCTTTCAGAAGAGGGGGAAAACAATGACCTCAAAAGGATGCCTGCTCTGTATGACAATATGTGTCTGAGCCTCTCTTTTTCTCTCACCCTCATTCAATAAGAAGTATCTTTCCTAGTTCTCAGGATAAACAACCTTGTCACGATCCTCCTGCCGAGGGAAGGAGGAGATACCTCCAAACAGGGTAACAGTCAAGCTGTTGTCAGGGCAGCCAATTTATATGTAAAAGGAAAAATTTATACGTAGAGGAACAAAGAGAGGGATTACAAAGACTGCGGGTCTAGTGAGAGAGCGGAGCAGAGCCATGACACCTTAGCATCACTCCCTCTTCCACCTGACTGCAGTGATAAGGGTCATCTCCCTCTCAGCACACCGTTCACACATCTCTTGGAAATCTCTTGGCTACATATCTCATGTCATATCTCATGAAACACCTGACTGTTACCTTGCCTGTTGTGGCTCCATAGGAGTATTTGAGGCATTTCTTGGAAGGATACAAAGGAGTCTCCACCCACTGTGTCCACCCTTTGTCTGGAGGAGTTTTGCTTTTCTGTCTAGCCACTTACAAACCTATATTTTGCAATAAGGGTTGAGAGCAGGTGGAAAAATCCTCGCTTCTATTCAGCAGCTAATGACTAAGGATCCTAGTGATTAGCACCCAGTAATTTCTCTCCCGTTCTGAAGAACTTCAGTTCATGGAAGAAGATAATTGCCATTTAGTCTAACAAGATAAAAAGGAACAGTATAAAGAGAAGGGAATATGACATAAAATAAGACCATGTGATTTTTTTGACCACACTTGAGAACATAGCCTCCCTTGCCTATGAATAAAAATTCCCCTATGCTTTCAGTAGCAACTCTTAAAGCCCGGAAAGAGTAAGCAAATAAAATGAAGAGATGTGCTACTTTGCAACGGGTTTCTTTTTTGAGGGAGGATGGAGAAAACAGCATGTTAGTTGTTGTGGTATTTTAAAGTCCTTTCTTAGTTGCAAAGGCAAGCAAAAATCTTCTAAAGAAAATCAAAATTGTATTTGTCTCCAAATTGGTTCTGGCAGGAAATGTGGATGTTTGTAGCAAATGAATAAAACTGAGGACAGATAGACTCTATTCCCTGCACTGCAATGATTGTATGTTATGCTGTGCCTCAGCAAACTCGTGTTACCCGGGTAGTTAACTAGCAGGAAAAATCTATTGAGCTCCTTTGATGAAAATCACTATGTGACAGAAATGGAAAGATGGACCCCAGAGGAGGCATAATATCGTTCCAGTCTATTCCAGATTAATAAAATTGTGCGCAGTATTCTGTGCCCTAGTAGGAAATTATTTTCGTAGGTTAAGCTCTACCCAACTTCCATAGTGTTTGGTACGTGTAATAGAAAATAATAGGACTATCATAGTGGGACTTTGAAAGTGTTATCATATAATTGCTACCATCCACAGTGCATAATTCTGCTTTGGGCAAAAGAGTGGAGGATTTAAATATTTTTTGGAGAGCTACAAAGAGCAGAGTGTTATTGTGTGCCAGGAGCAATCATGTAAGCCACTAAGCTAAGAACCCAGCATGCAAAAAATACCATGGAGCTGTGATGGCAAGCCTCCCCATTTTCACTTCTTCAGGGCTTCCATTCTTTTCTGTTTCCTCAAAACACAGAAGCTCAACATATCACTGATGCCCTTCTGCCTCTTAGCATAGCATCTCCTGGGGGAACCTACCTGCACCCCACAGAATAACACACTGCAGGCCATCTGTCTCAGCTCATGTGTACGCACAATTCCTGTACACCATTGTCCATCTGCCACTCAGCTGAGCTACGTGCTGGTTTTGTGAAAACCAGGTGATACACCTGACCTCAGGACTGACAGCAGCAGCTGATCTGTCACTGGCGGGAGTTAAGCCCATCTCCCTTTTTCCAAGAGAAAAGGACAGTTAAAAAGACTATCTAAATATAGAGCAGAAAAAAAATAACCATGTCATTGCATCTAGGACATTGTCTAGAGTTACTATGTAGGATTTAGAATCCAGTTCTTGGAGTTATTTAAATATATACCTGAATATGGTGTTTTCATTGCTTTAATATTCCTTTTATAAGCCTTTTTTTTTAACGTAATGAAAATGCATAAAGGAAAAGTTTGCAGTTCCTGAGAAAAAGCAAGCATTCTAATAAAACTGGATTAAGTAAATAAAATGTTTATAATAAAATCAGTAAAAGCATTTGGAAATTTAGGCTCAAAATATAGATGTTTGTAACATAATATGGGGTACAGTGGTTTGGAAGAGAGCTGAAGGATGCTCACAACAAAGAGATATTTCAGATATTATCTATTAGAGATATATTTCTTGGCAGTGAAAAATGCTGATTTTCACACTCTGGCAAGAGAAGATTTGAATTCATAACTTGCTCTGTAATATAAAAATTAAGCACACCAAAACTGCTTGCAAAATTCTTATCTGTGTTTTATACTATGGATAAAAAGGCAAATCAAATCGAATTTGAAACAAAAATGTGCAGTCTTCTGGAACAATTTTATTTTGGCCTCTTTCCTCATAAAGAAGTGATATGCAGTCTTGGTAGTTTCTGTCACAGAAAATACGAACTTCATCAGGGTTGTCGTTTCTTTGATTTATCAACTTAGAAGTATAGAAAGATCTGCAGTTCTCAAGCCAGAAATCAATGTATTTATTTAACACAGGTGAAAATCTGCCTCCACAGATGTTTTCTTTGAGTTTAACAAGGTTCGATGTCAAAAAAAGTACGTAAAGATTGATGTAGCTTCATTGCAGAGGGTTAATAATCATTCTCTTCGGAGGAGTATTATATGAAATTGCCTGTCCAAAATTCACCTTCGAGCCCGCTTGGGTGACTACCTGAGTCAGAAAAAGCAGCAGGTTCCGGGGGGGCAGGTTGCGCACCGCCCAGCATTGGCTCTGGCTCCGGGCTGCGGGAGCGGGCAGCGCTGACTCACGGGGAGGAGATGCCCCGCAGCTGTCAGCGAGCTGCCCGGTGCTTCGGGGCAGCTGCACCTTGCCTGGATGCTGTGAGTGCCAGGCAGCATTTCTGGCGGAGGACATAGGGATATTTCTCTCTGCAGTATCCCAGGGAGGTGGATACTATGCGACACTGAGCCGCAGGGGAATTGCAGCGAGGCGGGTCTCAGCTGGGCAGCAGAACCGGCTGCTTTCTGCTGCTGCTGGCACCTGGTCCCTTATAATTATTCCCTGAAAGGTGCAGCAAATCTGGGACAGGAGAGGCCCGAGTGTGGTGGTACAAGGTTGATGCTGCTGTTCAGGGAGAAATGTTAAGACCGCAGAAGCGTCGAGACCTCCTGTCGTGAGGGGCACTGGATCCCTGGAGCAAGCCTGTAACAGAAAGCCGCCTGAATCATCCCTGAGCTGAGATTTTACTTTGGCCTGGGGCATTTACTCACAAAGGCAACAACCTTAACTAATGAGAAAGGATGTTTTCTCTGGATGTAAATGTCGTTGTATTTCTAAATATAAGTACACTTAGGCTTACTAATTAAACTATATTTTTGCCTGTCTTTGGCCTAAAATTTAAAAATGCAATGAGCAGTGAGCAATGAGAAGTTAGTTTGGGGCTCCAAATGTGTGTTTTGTTTTGTTTTCCTACATAGTACCACAGGGAGCCCAACCTAATGGGGGCTGATGGAATGGCCCATATAAATGAGCAGCTCTGGTTTGTGGTTTATCACCAGCACAAGTGGTGCAAGCAATTTAAGTATTTTGGTACTGCTACACATATTTGCCACTTCAAATTGCAGAAACTTGTAATTGAATTTTAATATTTTTCTTTAATCTCCAGCAACTGTAGATATTTTCTTGTTATTACTCTCTATTTTGCCTTTCCCCATCCAACCAAACCCAGATGTACGGATTTTGTTCTAGCTGTGAAACAACAGAAAATAATTCTGTGTCTACTGTGCTCTCACTGGGGTAGATGCATAACCTATTATGTAGCTCTACAGTTCCAAAGTTTGTACACAAATGTCGACAATAAACCATGCTTCATTCCAATCTTCTTCCTGCTTTCAGTGCTCTGAGGGGTTTTCTTTTTGACTTGTTTCATTCTAAGGCATTGTCCTACATGGTGCCCCATCTGCATACCACAGGGCTGTTCATGCCTCCTGGCTGGGCTTGGTAGCGTTCTCTGACTGGGGAAATGAGTCAGCAGAAATGACTGTGCATCACTGAGCACAGTCTCAGGGAAAAAAAACCCACCTTGTCACACGATGAAACAATGAAATATTACATCTCATGACCCTACTTGAGTAAAAATAAACCTTTTTAATTGAGGAGGTAATTGGAAGCTACCGAGAGATGAGAGAACAGGCTTTTATTTGAAAAAAGATTGTGAGAGAAAGTAATGAGGTCAGAACAAAATAAATATTTTCTCTTTTTTCCAGCAAAGTATTACTTTTCATTAACTATGGTTTGTTTCTCTAGGCAATAGGAACATAATACAAAAATTTTGCAAAAATATTCTCCTGGGATGCTCATGGACCTGCAGATGTTCCTAGCTGATGAAGTCCTGGGTCTGCAGCACAGATGGAAAGTGATAAATGATTAAGATGTTATAGGATATAAATAACAATACTACAGTGTTGTGTGTCGAGATATCAGCAAAACAAGGAATGCTTATCTGCTGGCTTGGTAAGCATCTTGTTTACGACTGATCAATTTTGCGACAGTTCTGGCTCCTGCCCAAAGCATCAGTTGGTGTGCTGCTGCCGGGGCCCCGGGGCCACCACCAGCCCTGAGTGACCTTTCCTGGTCACCCCTACTGGGCCGGGGAGATGGGATGGGCCCTGGCTGCCAGGCCCTGCGCTCACAGACACCTGTGGGGACCTCCCACCACCACCAGCCCCGCAGGAGCCCGACAATATCTGGTCCACAAGGACAGCAACGAGGGGGCCAAGGCCAAGGGTGGTTTTTCCTTTCACTTGTACTTCGAAGCCTCCCAGAAAAGATTAACCTGGTGGGAAATACCTGCATTTCCCAGTTTTAACCCAAGTAACTAGAAGTGTGGCACCGCCGTGTGCTGCTGCTGCTGGGATCCTAGAAAGGAGAAGAGTCAGGTGAGCTCCCTGCACGTGCTGCTGCCCTGGGGTTGGTCCTGCTCTGGGCACAGATCAGGGCATTGTTGATGAGTGTGATGCCAGAAGACCTGAAGACACATCTCTGGTAGTGCAGAAAGTTAGGTTATTTGCAGGGAACCAGCCACTCACCATTATTTATATGTCATCCACCAGAAGTAAACCTGGATGCCAAGTTTTGTTTTTCTTTGCTACCCTGGTAACTCCAGAAGAATTATGGCAGCTGCTGGTCTTGTTCCGAAATTTTTGCTGCTTGTTCTTAAGCCAAAAACCCAGCATCATTTGAGAAGGGAAATAGAGGTAGCATCTACACCAAGTAAACTCTTACAGACTTTTTGTTTCAGCTTCCTGTGACTTGAGAGCTTGCGCAGTTTGGCCTGATAGGACTCAGCTAAAATTTTTCTTTGGGTTTGGTTTGCCTGATGAGAGTTTGGTGAGGTTTTCCCAGGCGATATGCCCCTTTCACATCTGCTTCTGTACAGGCAAGATGGTTTCCTGAGGAGCTAAGCTGATTGTTCCCCATTCACGCCTTCCATTTCTGGGGGGTTCTGGTGGTTAGAGTTGTTTGGAGCAAGAAAACTTCAATTTGAGTGATCTTTAAGATACCTATAAAGTGAAGTAACATAAGGACTACCTGCTCTCAAGCAGTCTTTATTGTTTGTCCTTCAACTGCAGATACTTCCCTATCTCACAGGCCTGAACTATTATATGCTAAACAAATAGCTTTCTCCTGAATAGCTGACTCCCAATACACAATTACCATGATTATTGTAGGTATCGTACGCTTCTGTCCACAGAGTAAGAACTGCATCTAATAAAAATTATCCCATAAACTGTGTAAAGATTTGATACTCTTTACCAGCATTGAATGCAGATTGCCTTCAAAGCAGAGGTTTCTGAATACATTATCTACACTATGAAATTAAAAATAGCATCCAACTGAATAACATCTTCCTCTCACCCACATTTCGTATCTTCAACCAAGATAGTTACATTGGAAAAAGAGATAAAGCAGTTTAATCTCAGCATTCTAAAAAGTACAATTTACAACTGTGAAATGTTAAGAGACTCTTTCTTTAACACTCCTTAGAGATCTTCCACACTCTCACACGCACCCTGCAACCTCAAGGATCCACTATGAACTCTGGTCTTGCAGCATCAGATCTTCCTTGTGACACCAAATGGGCCAAGATTTCTGTCTCTTCAGCTGTGAGGATTTTGATATGCACAGGCAGGCATAGCTGTGATGTAGGGAAAAGAGGTGTGGTCCTCACTTCATAGAATAGTACTTCCTCTGAATTTTTACTGAGCAGACTTATTTTTTTTTAGTTTTACTGTAATTTTTGATTTTACTGTATTAGAAATGAATAAACAAAATTAAAAATTGACTACACAATCAAAGCTGAAGGCAGTCTTCTCACCACATATTCCTGGATTCCTCTCCATACCCTCCTCCTCAATTTCTAAAAAGAAAAATGAGGGCACAAACTTAAAAGCTGTGTTAAATGAGAGTGGGGTTAAGCATATGTCCAAATATTCTTTGGGATTAAGTTCTATACGTGTGTCATCAGTCTATTTACATGTAGCCAAAAAATGAAAGCACATGGAGACTTTTCACGTAGGTTTGGGCTGAAGAATCAAATTTTAGTATGATTTAGAAAATAGATTGCAAATGCTGTATAATTTGAGTGGTGCATATTACATTGTCTGGTAAAGGAGAGCACAAAGAAAGACAGGTGTGCAGATTTGCGTCCCCTGTTGACAGTGGTTGGAATTTAGAGATAAATAAAAGCCAGCTAAAGAAAAGATAAAGTAAGTGCAGGTACCATTTAGAAATCAGAAACACGATAGGAATTGAGATGTTTATATGCAGCACTAGAAAATGTCAGTTGAATTTAAATAAAGACATGGAAATCAATAGCTGTCTTTTACTGTAGTGACAGCAGCTGCCAAGTTGGTTGAGCTGGTTTGGGTAAATTTATTGGGGACTTATGGTTTGCAGCTAAATCAAAAGTGCAGTGGCGATGAAAAGAGTCTTTTTAGAAGCTGTTGCTAAGAAAAGAGGAAACAAAACCAAGCATATGCTATGAAAACAAGCTCATACTATAGTTGTTGAGAAAACATCCTCTAGAATAAAAGTAAAGGCTACGCCATGAAATTAGTATGTGCTTACACAACAGACTTGTACAAAAAATTTGAAAACCACAAGGACACACTGTTTACATAGAATCATCATGTATATGTGGACATTCTCTAAACAAGGCAACTAACTGCTATTTAGAAATTTTCTCTTTAGTGAGTTCTCTTAATTTATTGAAGCCAAGGTTGATTACCTACGACCATTATTTACAGTATGACAATGCCATGCCTCAGCCATGTATTCTTTCTGTCCCTTCGTCTGCTCATTGCTAAATGAGTTTCAAGAAACACCTTGTGAGTTACAATTATTAATCTACACGTGATTTACATACATGAGGGGAATAGTGGTTCTGTGAGGACCCCACCTTCCTACACAAACCAGTAAACACAAATCATCAGCCTGCCTAATGATTGCTCCATCCTCCACCCCTGAAAGCCATCTCTTGTGAGGACTCAGTTGTACCTCCCCAGGACAGAGACACGCCAGTTCTGCAGCTGGCCCCGAGCTGTGCTGCCTGGGCACCTGGTTGCAACTGCTGGTTATTTCATAGAATCATAGTATGGTTTGAGTTGGAAGGGACCTCAAAGACCATCTAGTTCCAAGCCCCCTGCCCTAGGCAGGGACATTTTCCACTAGGCCAGGTTGCTCAAAGCCCCATCCAACTTAGTCTTAAACATTTCATGGGATGGGGCATTCACAGCTTCTCTGGACAACCTGTACCTGTGCCTCACTTCCCTCAGAGTGAAGGATTTTACCTGTCTCTCTCCCAGTGTGGGTATTTATGTCAATCTACTTCTTCTAGTTGACTACCAACATTCAAAAATTTGAACAAATGTATTTACCTTTGAGAACTTTCCAAATTTCAGAGAACTTTTTTCCCCAATCCTGTACTGAATATTTTTGGTATTTTTTCAGGAAGGGCTGTGGAGGCAGTAGGCACAATTAACATGCTGGCTTTATTTCCTCAGACAAAGAAGATAAAAGTGTTCTTTAATTGAGTGAGGTTCTTTGTGTTTTCTTCACTGCTTCTGGCCTTCTTTTTTGATAATTTTCAATTCAGCCCTATGGCTACAGATAGTAAGTAAGATTTTTTAAAGAAACTAATGGTTTTAGGCACATTCTTACTGTCCAATTCAAAGCATATGAGAGGGTCTGGTATTTCAGAACATTGTTACTTCAATGTTTATAGAAAATCAGAATCTGTTGATGCCTTGTTAGCATGTTTTGCTCAGGTAGAGTCAGAAAATTATGATAGTGGTTAAGGAAGATATGCAGGAGAGCAAACATCCAAGTATGATATTTGGAGCTCCGTGGTCTAATCCATGAACCGAATGTGAGCCATTAATCATAAGTGGACTAGAGATATAAGTGAAATACTGCCTACTTTGAGAAAGGATGACAAAAGGCAACTAGCTGATGGAAATTTGAGATAAGCAGTATTTGAATGTACTTACTGAGGACAGGCATTCACAGTCAATGAGTTCAAGATGCTAGGTCAGCTGGACTTCAGCCGTTTTATCACCCATGGTCATGTTACACTTGACGTTTGTTTTCCTGCCTTAATAAAGGCAATTTTTCGTGATCAATCCAATGTTAAGTCAAATAGAGTTGCATTGGTGGACAAGACTGAGAATGTCCGATTCTGGAGGAACTGAGATGCTGCGATTTGAAACACCCCAGGGACCAACCAGTTATAGCAACTAGCTGAGGAGCCAGGCAACCCAGTGAGGATCAAGGTCTTGACATCCCTGCAGTGGCAGGTGGCCAGTGAGACAGTGCAGCCACTTCGCCAGAAGGAAGTCAAAGAGAAAAAGCAATTAATATGTGTCATCAAAGCCACGGCAGCATACTGTCAGGGAAATGAGGGGAAACAGAGCTACAGCAATGATTCTAATAGATCCTGAAGTAATGAAATGCTTCCAGAAACGCATTGCTTGGATGGAAAGTCAAAATGATAAAGTCTGTGCAATTTCTGTTATCAAGGCAACTCCTTATGATGACTATAAATGAGTATTTAAAGAAACATATGTCATCCGATATTGTTCTTTTTCTTGTTACAGCACAGAAGATGTCAGAAGATGTGCAAGCACTTAGTGAGAACTATTTTTTGTAATGTTATGAACTATCCTGTCATTTTGTAGGAATGGTGCTTTTCTGCACCAACTTTTTGAACAAATACATTAAGTCACTTGGAAATAGTTGGAGGAGTGTAGTTTGTACACCATATCGTCATTCTATTTCTGGGTATCAGATTCTTGTTGTGTGTGTCTTGCTTTAAGTAATAGCAATATATTAAAATAAATACAGTATTGCTTGGTATTTTATGAGAAAACTCGTGGGTTAAGATGAAGGCAATTTAATAGGGAAAGTAAAAGCCATGCACGGAAACAAAGCAAAACAAGGAATTCATTCCCTGCTTCCCATGGGCAGACAGGTGTCCAGCCATCCCTGGGAAAGCAGGGCTCCATCGCGTGTAATGGTCACTTTGGAAGACAAACAACGTCACTGCAGATGTCCCTTCCTTGCTCCTTCTTCCTCCAGCTCTATATGCTGAGCATGATGCTGTGCAGTTTGGAACATCCCCGTGGTCAGTGGGGGTCAGCTGTCCCAGCTGTGTCCCCTCCTGACTCCGTGTGCACCCCCAGCCCCCTTGCTGCTGGGCTGGGGTGAGAGGCAGAAAAGGCCTCTGCTCTGTGTAAGCCCTGCCCAGCAGTGACCAAAACATCTCTGTGTTATCAGCACCATTTACAGCACAAATCCAAACCACAGCCCTGCACCAGCTACTGTGAAGAAAATTAACTCTATCCCAGCCAAAACCAGCACAGGTTTACTTATTGAGTAACTGCACAATGATGTGCTATTCTGTCACATTACCTACATTTAGAAAAATAATGAAAATAATGATTGTTAAATGAGAACGAAAGGCTGGAAGTTCCCCTAATTGACACCTCTGGGTTCATTTACAACCAGGTATAGCGAGAAAAAAGTCAATAAAGCTGACCAGTCTGCTGGCAGTGATTTTAAGCCATCCTTTCCATCCATCCTGAAAAACTGCAAATGCATAAAGGAGGTACAGTGTAGAAAATGAGATCATTTCACTTAAAGGTCACCACAAAATCCTACTAATCTTTAAGGTATTCCATTCCTCCTTATTTTGTTTGCTATTGCAGACTTGAAAAATAGGTATTTAGGGAAACTGATAAAGTATACTGTATACAGGGTTACATAAACAGCAATAGACTGCAAATGGGAAAATTAACATTCAGAGGTATACAGCATGCTAATTTTATCTTTTTTCTTTTTCTTTTATTTTTTTTTCTTTTTTTTTTTTTTGAGCACTGGACACATTCCTTAAAGTATGTCAGATATTTGTCACGCATTGATTGATTGCTAAACAGATATTTGTAAAACTTCCTTTGATTCTTTAGTCATGTGTAAAAGATTTGCATTTTGAAAAGACTGCTTGCCTTTTCCATCTCTGATATTTGTGATTTTTAATTTTTTTTTCTTCTTTTTGTTTTACAAAATGTCTGTAAGGGTTCTGTGTGGAGAAATAAAGGACACAAATAACAGGCAGTAAACACAGAGCTGTTTTCTTCAGTGCTTACTGTAGTCATGGGGAAAATTTCAGAAATTACTAGCTGCATGCATTTTCTCTCAGAGCAGTGCAGAGATGTGTTGTTACATTGTACAGTTTGAGCAAACTTTCGATCTTCACAAGTTACTCGTTCCTTTTGTAACTGCAATCCGCAGCATAAGGTCTCTCTCACCCACGGCTGCAGCCCGAAAGCCGAGACGGCAGGAGAGAGCAGGAACACCTTTCCCTCATCCACACAGCAAGGACTTCCTTTCCATATGTAGGTGTTACCAGCTTTCACTGGTACCAGACTGAATTCCTGCAGATGGCTTTACATGGAGCTGTCCTTGAAAATCACTAGAAAATTTGGCTAGCAGATGCTTCAGCTGCCATATTTCCCACAGAGTACCAAATCTGTCTCCATAAGGTATGGTGGCTCCTTGTTAAAATCCCTGTCCCGTTAGTTACAATCTAATTAAGTAGACCTGTCTCGTTAATCTGTATTAAATCCCATATATCCAAGCTACTCTCTCTCCTTTCACACTTATATAAGTTCCTGCCTGGCGAGTTCAGCCAGAATGATTCAGACTGACATTTCCAAATTAAATTAGAAGTCTGTGGATTTTAAGTTGAGAGTCTGAAGCTCAGGAGCTGTGGACCTTTGACTTTGAAATGCACTTTTCTTTTTGGCCTGATGTAATGTAAGCTTGTTGGTATGCAAGTCCCAGCAGAGATTTATCTATTTACTCATGTTGTTTCTCAGAGAATAATTTCAGGAAAATCAGGGGATTTCAGGCCAAGGGAATTTTATCAAAATTAATCGAACTGGATAGAATTGGTGTGAGCAGATGTTGTAAACATTGTGCAGCATTTTGGCCTAGGGGGCACCCTAAGTACATTTTTGCAGTCAGGAAATATATACAGGAATGATTTTAAACGTTATCCAGGACTGAACAGTCATGTTGTTTAGCAAAGAAGACATTCAGCTGACTTCTCATTCACTATTTGGGAATGTCCCCATTGCCATGAGACCACCAAAATTTGTCACTGGGTTTCACAAGAGCAGATGCCCAGGAAACCTCCGATTTGAGACATGTGCCTTCTCTGTAAGGAATGGAAACCAGCTGCCTGTGACTGTTGCATGCCATTGCTTGGAGGGCACAGGCTTGGGGCAAGGAAACCATTTGTGAGATGAGTTTCCCCTGAGGAGAGACCAGGCCCACTGTCTTCTGGACCATGTTCTTCCAGTCTCCCTCCTTAGCAGTTGGCATGAAGCACTTCTGCTGAAAGTTTTTTTAATATTGAGTCATGAAAGCAATCAGTTACTTATTTTTAAATGTTGAAAGAATTAGTCTTAGCTTATTAATTGCTTTTCTAGCCAGAGATGAAAACTGCTGAATGTCTGAAAAAATCTGCTCTATTCATCACTTCATGGATTCTATAATCCTCAGAGAGTGTAAAAAATTTACAAGACATCCCTGAATACTGAATTTTGCATTGATTTGGATTTCACATTTGTTTGAAAGACATCTGAAATCAGAACCAGGCAGACACTTTCCTGCTGAGAAAGCCCCGGAGGAGGAACTTATGTTAAAAGGATGTAAAATCACCTAAATCTGTAAAATATGCTGGTGGGAGTGTGACTTGAGACAGTAGACAAGAAGGTGTTGGATGACCACCAATGGTAGCTTTCAAATTTATGGGAATCCTTGGGTTCAAGGGGTGTCTATTCCTGTAAAAAAAAAAAAAAGTCATAAGTTTGTGTAGAAGCTATTGTGAGTTTCTAAGTATCTCAGAAGTGAGTCCTAAATTTTAATGGATCTACTAGTACAAGGAACAGCTGAGCAATCAGACCTTTACCAAGCTCCATATATACCAACATCGATCCATTTATGTCCATTTCTTAGCAGTTGCGCAAATAAGTGTAAGCAATCAAAACTTAAAAATGCTGTTGCTTTGTTTCTTACAGATAGGGCAATTTGAAAGCCTAAGTACAAGAAAGAAGGTGAAAATTATGCTGTAGCTGGCACATGTTTAAAACAAAAACCTACGAGAAATGTTTACTTTGCTAAGAGAAAAGGAGAAAATATATTGAATATATTAGTAAGATTAAATCCCTGTTTTATCTGAACAAGCCTGCTAGATGATGATGATGATGATTCTAAATCTTTGCTCACAAGTGAACAAGTCAGTATCTACAGCAGTGGGCTACCTATGCGTGCTTTCCATGCACACTGTTTATATGGAGAAGGTGACATTTTTAAATCATGAAAGGAAAGCAGCTGAGTGAGCGGAACAGAAAGGACTGGAGACAATTTATCAGGTAGCTGGCATATGTTTCAACTTACTTCAGACAGGAACATGTTAGCTTTCTACTTGTTTCCAAGGCAGAATAAAATTGTATAACTTTAGCAGCATTGATCCTTGCAGAATAGCTTTAAATCTCCCCAATAATTTAGCCGGAGAGTCTGCACAACTATACAGCTTATCTGACTTGTCTCTCTTGGTAGGAAGCAGAGGAGGGAGTAGCAGTGTTAGAGAAACCAAAAGTGGAATTTCAATAAGCCAGGTTTCCAGGCTTCAGCCATTGCTGCTCCAAACAAACCTCCTTTCAAACCATTTTCTGGAATACACTGGCCTTTCTCATAAGAGCTGAACAGAACTTTTCCAGTAGAAAAATTTCTGTTGAAAAAGATAATTTTTCTGAAATAGGAGCAGCAAAAAAGATTTTTTTAATAAATAGTGGAACATCCATTTTATTTTAATGATTGATTTTATCTGAAGTAAAAACTGTTCTGCATTGCATAAAATGAAAGAAAAGAAAACAGGACAAAACACTTTGGATGTCATCAAAACAGGATATTTCAATCAACCTCCAAGTGATTTTTAAAATGTGTAACATGGGAATATGAAAATTATTCACTTGTCCTTCATCTCACAAAGAAAAAATATTCAACAGCAGGCAATTTCCCTTGGAAAGCAATCACTGCTTACAAGACAGCTCCAGCCTTAGTCTGGTTTTGCCCTGATTCCCTGCTTGATGGCAGCTCATATCTCTGCAAAAAATGCAGTCCCATGCGGTGCCTCAAGGATGGTTACCAGATGATAAAGGTACCATACGTTAAGAAATTTGTGAAGGTGGTAGAACTGGAGATATGGGCTGTTTCTACGGGGAGAAATGTTGGATCTGTGGGCCACAGCAGGATCGGGATGTGTAGGAGTCAGGCACAAAAGGCAGTGGGATGACTCTGGCCTCCTTGGTGGGACAAAGACAGCAGTGCCAGTGGTGCTAGTTCCCGGTGGGGAAAGCCTTTGCTTCCCCCATGACAGTCAGGGAAGATCAAAGCCACTGCAGTCCCAGTGCTGTCTTTCCCTAGCCTTTCCTAAAGCCTCCTGATATCCCAGGTGTCTTCATATGAGCCCCAGACTTCTGCCCGTTCCCACCTACTCCTGCTTGCTGCTGCAGGGGTTGGAGAGGCAGCATTTGCAGCCACGGCTGGGCATCAGGACCCAGTGACCTTCTTTCCAGTCTCAGCAGAACTGAGACCATCACAGAGGGAGAACAGCTCTGTGTGACAGCTCTGCATGAGCCTCAGCATAAAGACCTGCTGTCTTTGTGAGTGCCAGGTTAGAGGGGATGAAGGCTACAGGGTGCTATATGTTGGGAAGAACCAATGGGAGCATTTGCAAATGCTTTCCCTGCTGAAGCCAGAGAAGCAAACCAAAACTTAACCATTGGAATAATTTGCTGGCGTGTTGCAGGCTTGTTGTGTCAAGAGCAGAAATGGAAGTTTAATCATTAAAATGTGGGTGAAGGGGAATTTGTTCCCCCTTTTGTGTACATCTGAATGTCTCTCCAGATCTGGTCCAGCCTGGCAGAACTGCCCTAGGCTGGCCTTGGGGAAGCTTCATGCCCACAGGCAGAGGACAGGCAGCCCCTCTGACCCTGGTTCCCTCCTCGGGAAACATTACCTGCAGGGAAAGAGGGCACCGGCAACCCCCTGGGCTGGGTCCTCCATAATAAACACGGCTCATGTATAAACACAGTGCAGACAAATAATTAGCTGCGTGACAATAAAAACAGCTCAGATATTGACACAAGGAGAAGACACCCCCGAGGCAGCACTCACTGCAAACCCGTCTCTGAATGAGCAATAGTTAAATGTTTGTCCTTGCCTCTTTCTTTCAAAAGTAGGGCAAATATCTATAGAGTTCCCAGCGGGGAGGTAATCTAACTTTAACTTTCGTACAGTCAAGTAAAACACCCGAGACCTGTGTTAGGGATGCAAGCAGGTCGTCTGAATTATGATTATTCAATCTAGTATTATTTTAATCTGGCATGCCTCTCACGTGCTTCATTTAGGTTCATCTTGACCTGAAAACTGCAATCTCAATGCCTTTTATGCCTTTATCCTTACAGGTGATTTGTCTTGTGGCAGTGTATTTTTTCTTCTGCGTTTTTTTTTTCCCCCAAATATAAATATTTATTTTAATAGCGAAGCCCTGCCCGTGAGGCAGACCGACACATTTCATTGTCTCGGGTCTCCCGAGCGTGGTCTAGGTCCTCTTCTACCGGCAGCGTCTTGCTTTAACTCTCGCTCTTGCTAATTGAGGCAGGAAGATAATGAATTAAGAGCCACGGGAGGTGAGAGCCAACACCTCCCCTGCAGCCGCAGCGTGCTCCGGGTGGTGTTTCCTTACTCGTTTACAAGACAATAGCCGAAAAAATTAAGGAGGGGGAGAAAATGACTGATCCTTCTGTATGAGATAATGGATGAGCCCGGGATGACCTGTTTTTTTCCTTGCGCTGGAACGGTGCTGAAGACAGAGGGCACCCGCGCCCAGCCCACAGCCGTCGCCCCGCCGCCAGCGCGCCAGCTCGGGGCGGCCGGAGAGCCGCCAATGCCCGCTCCCGGCAGGCAGGGAGCCACTGCCTCGCCCGGCCAGGTACGTCTCCGGGGTGACCCTCCGAGC
>VZTG01006663.1:1893428-1979725 GCA_013397845.1 Melanocharis versteri | reverse complement strand
TGGCGGGGCCGGGACAGCGGGACACTGGAGCGCCGAGGCAGCGGGGTGTCGGGACAGCGAGACAGGAGGCTGCGGGCAGGGGACAGCGGGACAGGGAGACAGCGGCCGGGGGGCAGCGGGGCTGGGGCCCGCGGTCCGGCAGCTGCCCCGGCTGCCGGGCGCTGTCTCGGGTGCTGACGGCTCGTCGTGCAACAGGGACCCGGCCCGGCCGCGCTCCCGGGCGGCGGCGGGGGCATCTTCCCTCCCAGCACGGCGTTCCAGCCGCCAAGCCCTGCCGCCGGGCTCGCCGCCGCTCCCCGCCCGAAGCCTGTCTGCACGGCAGGCGTGCCGGTAAGGCACATCGGGGCTTTGCCCGCGGTTGCCTTAGTAACTAATATGTATTTTCCCCTGCTTTCATGTGTGTGTCCCTGACTGAATTACAGTTTTGCCCCCCTACACACGGAAAAGTTAATCTAAACTGTAGAGTGCTTCCTTTCTTCCTCCCTTCGCTGACCTTTAAATGACATTTCCCGTGGCTGGCAGGGCAGACTGCTTGCTTTCTCTTTTTACTCACATTATGGATGGAGAAAGCAAATGTCTAAACTGAGAAAGATGGCTTCAGGTAACCAGAACGCAAAGGAAGAAGCACTTGTCACCCTGCTTTCAGGGCCGGGGCCACTGTGGCCGGGCTAGGGCTTTTCTCAGACGAGCTGCCTATCTCCTGAAACTTTTAAAACTTCCCAGGGGTAGAGGGTGTGTGTGTGTTGGCTGGAGGTGCAGGAAGTAGCCGCCTTGTCTTGAAAAGCAGATGCAAGAAGGATTGTAGAGACTCAGCATATGTGAGTACGCATGATTGTATATCAAGGCAAATAAATACATGTTTTAATCCCTCTTGAAACTTCTTGTTGAGAGGCTTATCGGGGTAAATTGCCTTGGGCATTTGCAAAGGAGTCATCTCTAACCATGCAGGGTTGCTTTATCGAGCTCAGGTTTGACATCAGTTTCCTGGTTAGCCCGTTTTATCTCCTATTTCTATGCCACCAGGTTAAAAGTCACTAGGATGACGGCTGTCTTGGCACCTTCAAGAGTGATGCTGTGAGGCTTTGCTGTGATGGTATTTGGAGCAACTTGGCCGTCGCCGGGGAGAAGCAGATGCCATTTCCTACATGTCCTTAAACCATGTGCAGGCAAGGGGAGCCCATGAAATTCGTAACCTGGGTCTGGATGACATCGTGCAACAAAATGATTGGTGTGCTGCTGGTCTTTTTCCCTGCTCTGCTCCTGGAGATGGACGTGCTGCCCAGGAGTGGCGGTCGGAAGGTTCTTCTCTCTGCAGCCTCCTCACAGCGGTCGGTGGCTCGGACGGACGGGGATGTCATCATCGGGGCCCTCTTCTCTGTCCATCACCAGCCGCCAGCTGAGAAAGTGCCCGAGAGGAAGTGCGGGGAAATCCGGGAGCAATACGGCATCCAGAGAGTCGAAGCCATGTTTCACACTTTGGATAAAATTAACGCAGACCCAGTCCTGCTACCTAACATCACCCTGGGCAGCGAGATCCGAGACTCCTGCTGGCACTCCTCCGTGGCCCTGGAGCAGAGCATCGAGTTCATACGGGACTCTCTCATCTCCATCAGGGACGACAGGGACGGAGGCACCCGCTGCATTTCCGACTCGCAGACCCAGCCCCAGACCAGAGTGAAAAAGCCCATCGCGGGGGTCATCGGCCCCGGCTCCAGCTCGGTTGCTATCCAAGTCCAAAATCTGCTCCAGCTCTTCGACATCCCTCAGATCGCTTACTCCGCCACCAGCATCGACCTGAGCGACAAAACGCTGTACAAGTACTTCCTCAGGGTGGTCCCCTCCGACACGCTGCAAGCCAGGGCCATGCTTGACATCGTCAAGCGTTACAACTGGACCTACGTCTCCGCCGTCCACACGGAAGGTGGGTATGGGGCAGCCCCCGCCTCCCCGCCCGGCCCGGGGCGCTGCGCCCTCCGCGGCGGCTCCGCNCCGGCTGCGGGCAGCGCCAGCGCGGCTCGGCGGCGCAGGGACGCCCGCAAGAGATCGGGCGTCTCCCCGGCCGTCCCGGCCCCGTCCCCATTCGCGCACAGAGCGGTTCGCGTGTTTGTCAATAAAAGTTAACAGATGTGAGCAGCTGGATCTGGGGCGGGCAGCCGCTCCCCTCCGGCTGGCCCGCGGCAGGTCCGTGGGGCTGAGGCGCTCTGTCGCTACCATCGCGGGGAGCTTGGCAAAACGGAGTCAGGGCTCGGCAGGGACTCCAGGATTCGCTGCTGGCTTTGCTGCGTGCGAACTGATTTCCTGGATCTGCGAACATAGAGGAAAGAAACCTGAAAATCCCTCCCCTGTCCTGGCAGCCCCTGCAGAGCCAGGTGCCGTTGGATAGGTCAGGCAGAGGCTCACCTGCCAGCAAGTCTGGGCGAGTGTGCTTGCATGCAGCTGGAGCAGCAGTCAAAGCTATCACTCTGCACAGTCTGTTCATAGTCAACAGGTCTTCTTAATTCTAGATGTCAAAAGAAAAATAGCAATAGTAAGGTTATTTTAAAGAAGGGACATTGTTTTATAGCCAGGCTAGGTGGACCAACATAAATTGCAGCAGTAATTGCATTTGATGGCAAACAAACTCTTGTGATACATTACTGTGATATTTCTGTAGTCCAGTTGTGGTCCTCAAAATGGGACTTTTAAGTATAAAATTGCAAATCTGACCACATTATTGCTATAGCTTTGCAACTATTCTGTTTATCTGAGTGTATCTCTCGTATAGATTTGATTTATGATTCCCTCTCCTTACTGAGCTGACTCCACATCTTTCATTCTCACAGAGATGACTAAGTAAAATGAGGTAAGAACATATATTGTGACGAAAAATTAAAATAATCTCCAGGAAGAGTTCCATATTTACAACATTCAGAAGGGAACTGGATTGGTCTGGACACCAAAACCAGAAAGTGCTGCAATTTGAGGGGGCTGGGGACAAGTGAGAGCATAAAGCAATGACCTGACATTTGCAGTTCATTTATGCCCTGTTCAGATGAGAAAATGAGCTGCTAGCAGGACTCCAACATGAGCTATTAAGATTCTCTATTGTAGACAAATATGATTAGATCCTGTGGAAGGCCAGGGTGACAAATAAACATGAAAGGGGTAAATTCTTTGTTGATGTAAATAGCCATCTCTCCCTTCAAGGCACTCTGGGGAGCTCTGCTAACTCACTGTGCCTGAGGAGCTGACTCAAGGGACTGGCTGCCTCTCCGTTCCACTCCTGCTAACATTAGTGGGCCTTACCTCTTTTGGAAAAGACAACACCCTCTGAAGGTTCATTTTAAAAAAAGATCATTATAAGAAGCAACTTCAGTCATTGCTTGTGAGAAATTTTAATTAGATACCTATTTTTATGAATGTTACTGACTGATGAAAAATAATTGTTGCAAGATATTTTTAGACTTCTGAAGTGATACTTCTGAAAATAGGGGTAGCCCACAGGGCAACACCCCTCTTAGGAAAGGTCACAATGATTTCGCAGATCATGCAGCTTGAGATTCAGATTTGCTTTTTTATTATTAATCTGTGTCTGCCATTCATTTATTGTTAAATTCAAGCCAAAAATATCACTGAAAATATGTACCAAGCTTCAACTTTTGCATTTCTTTCCAGAAAGACAAGTTATTGACCCCCACCCAATTGCTGTTGGGTAGATTCCAAGGACTTTTTTTCCTTCTATTTAAAGTGAAATCGGTATTCATGGAAATCGGTGTAAATGGTTGCATTTCTGTTGTTTCAAACCCCATGCATTCACTGTGTTGTTACAGGTGAAATCATTCTTTGCAGACAACACAAAGCCACTCTGAATAATAGTCTGTGTGAGCAGAGCTGCTCCATCCTTGCTATGTTTGGAAATACGGGGATAAAGTGTAGTCAGAAACATTCCTCCTCCACAATTACTCATAGGCCTCTACACTGTCTTTATGGTGGGCTGCAGAATGTGCTGGGAGGAGTTCTAGGGTATCCCTGGTTGGAGAATCTCTTCAGCAGGGACTGTGAGGAAGAGGCATGTTTCTAGGAAATGCATACGTTGACACTGTGAGGAAGGTAATTCCTTCCTCTTCCAGGTGCTCCAGACCCAGTTTGGCCCCCTCTCCAGAGCAGAAAAGCTGCTTAGTTCCTACCGGACCTCTGGTTCTCGAGGGGATGGACAATGCTCAGCTCCTGTGGGTGCCCAGCCACAAGGGGATGCAGTGAGACCACTGAGCTGACTGACCGCCCGTGTCAGCGAGCCACGCTCCTCAGTCCTCACTGACCCAGGGCAAGGGCACAGAAACTGCCCAGAGAGATGAGCCCTTTCCCAGCCTGAGCTGTCCAACTCCTCTGCTCACCCTTCTTCTGCTCCTGCAGCCTAACTGAAGTTGGCTGAATGCCCGAACCAATACCTGGGTACGCAATTATAGCTTTAATGATAATCAGAAATGAATACCACACAATTTGTTGCCCAGGTTTCTTAACATGAAGCCTACACATTCCATGAGAATGAACATAGAGAAGTCATCCATATAGGGTGGTGTCTTTAAGTAGTTTGCATTTGACATGGAAGTTTATTCTTCATGTGTCAATCTGAAAATTAATTAGTGATGATGACTTTTAACTACACTCAGTCTCTACACCCTGGTACATGAAGCTGCATGGAGTGCCAGACCTGTTGGGTTTTTCTACACAGTGGTTTATTAAGAAGTACATACATTGTACCTGGGTAAAAATTTCTCAGTTAGTCAATAAAATCTGTTTTCAAAGGTCCGCATAGCATGGTGCTCCTTTTTGATTAAAATTGATACATAAAACTCCACATTAAAGAAGAAAGAAAGGAGTTACTGTGTTTGGTTATTTTATTATGTATTTCAGTTGAGCATAGTTGCCCATCATGAGCGTCAATTTTTTCCAGAGTGAGCGACAGTCATTAAATGCTGTAACAAATCTGTGCATGTCAGTGGAGGGCTGTGTGACCGTATAGCAGTTGCAAAGCATTTTCAAGGCTATTATTTTTTTAAGTTTTCTTCAATGGTTATTCAGTGTTGGAGTTCTTGGTGTGTCTACATCTCAGGTTTTGGTCTTGAAAGTCATTCTTATCTTGAAATGCACATAAATGGATGCTTAACTTTGAGCCAAAGCTTCCCATGGAAATCAGAGGCATCAAAAAGCCTGTGTGTTAAGCTGGGCACAATTCTTAGTGTGATAAGGGCAGAAGGAGCTATGCTTGCTAAGGGTAACTTTCCAAGTGAGATATTCTGGTCTTTAGCCAGATAACCTCAGAGTCAGGTATTATTCTCAACTTAGACCAGGCAGCCACTGGTGATTTGGTAACACTGTGAAGAATTACAGGGGACGCTTTCTTCATCGCCTGGAGAAAAGCCCCCAGGCTGCCTCTGGAACAAGGCAAGAAATAGCAAGCACTACTGCTGTGCTGCTTTCATGCTGAAGGCACAGAAATTAGTGGGGTTGCCACCAGAATATGCAGAGTGGTTGTGAGATTGCTGTAGGTTACACTGACTTCCAAAACCCACAAGACACCTGCGCCCTGGCTAGTGATCAGCATGAAGTCTCCACCAAATCCCTCACTTTTAGCTGTTCCTCTTGTACATGGAGCAGGAGAGATGATGGTGTAAGCAGTCCTTTTATCACCTTATCTTCTGTGTACACCACTTCTGGATAAGCAAATAGAAGTACTTAGCGCCTGTATCTGGCTTTTCATTTAAATCACTCCCTACCTGTTAGCTGTATAAAAAGTATGTGAGATTTTTGATTCTGTGAAAACAAAATCTAAATGTGCAGCATAGATTCATTTGAATGCTGTTTGCAATTTATGGACCATGCTTACACTTTATTATACAAGTACCCCTTTATAAACAAAATTTCCATTCCAACAGATTAACATGCAGACTTTGCAGAAGCAGTTTTGGAAATGGAATGATTAAGTTAATTGCACCAAATTTGGGCTGTTTAAAAAATTAATTTTAGAGAACAGTGAGATGTTTCTGGTCTTGATTAAATTTTGTCAGATTTGTATTGCCAGGCTGTTCCTTTTTCTTGAGTATAAGGCTTAAAAAGAAATGTGATGAAGCAGATGGCCCAACTGTAAAGACTTTCAGATCAAAGTAGATGGTAAGTATATTATCTTAACAATTATTTTTGATAACCTGACTGCTGCACACTATCCATCGTACAGGAAACTCAAAAACATGGTTAGATATGTTTGAAAGAGGATGGAAAGGAGCGAGTCCTACACTTCATTGCAAATTTCAGGAGAAATAAGTTCATTCAGTAGAACTCACTGAAGTAGCTTTAGGTATGCAAGAAGATAATACTTCTGTTTAAAGATAAGTAGGGCTATATTGATCAAATAGCTCAAAGGAATGATTTTCATAAAATTGTGTTTAATTTCTCAGAAGGTGTTTCTAATGATGTTCTATTATTAATTCTATGGTGTTGCTCAATCATTAATACTTTTTGATAAAATTATTGTCAGGCAACAGAGATAAGGAATTCCAGTTCAAATGTTTGCAATTTTAGAGTGTGCAAATGTTTCTATAGATACCAACAATTACAAAAATGCTCTTAAAGGTTAAGCTCATGTAGTGGTATGAGTTGTGCTGAGATGTGTGTTCATAAATGCACATTTCAATCTATTTCTTTCTGCGTTTAGCTTCACTAACCATCTTCAGATGCTTTGTGATAGGAAAAAAAGGAAAGGCATATGTCACAAGGAAAACAGAAACTAGTTTCAAAACAAGTATCCCTACACTGGATGCATTAATTGTATTAATTAGAAGGTGCTGGAGAATAATTTACATAGATTAACATTGAAAAAATTATGGCTGGTGACAAACACTGTGGAGATCAAGAGAAATTCCTTCTTGAAAATATATTGCTTTACATTACTCCTAAATTCACAGATGGTATCGCTTCTCAACTACACAATTGGCAGCTGCATGAGTTACATCAGCTCAAAAAGGTTCATCGAACTCCTGTGCCTGCCTTCTCAGCAATACAGCTAGAGTTCATATTTATCAGTCAGCACAATGGGTTCATTTGTGCCTTACTTTTATTTTTTTCCACATTATGTCCTTGCTGTCATATTTTTACGTCCTACAATCCTTGTTAACTCCTGCAGGTTTCTTGTCTCACTGAAGACTCTTAAAAATGTTAGATGACCTTAGCTTTCTCAAAAAGCTGCATGAAAATGCCTCTAAAATATACCTTTGAACCTATGGTTCATAACATGGAGGTGCTTGCACTGAGGTTTCTCAGACAGAAAACAAAAAGCTACATGGAGTAAAATCATATAACTGAAGCAGTGTCACCTACTGAGAAAGATTCTTTAGGGGCCTGATACATCAGTGAGCTGGTAACTGTAGTGAGAGACCAGAAGCATTGCACCTGCCACGTGCAGCCCAGGAAAAATGCTGATCAAAGTCATTGCTAACTGGTGCTTCCTGACCCACACAAAGCAATACAGGGGTTTCAGTTTATCTTCTGGGTGGCAGGAGTGCTTGCTGCATGAGCCACTGTCACAGATGGCAGTAATTAACACCTGTGCCTGCAGTCTGAACTGGAGGGCCAGGAACTGATTGGACGTGATTGCACCTAAAGAAACAGTTCTTTCACCTGTGGGTATCTAAGGAATGCTGAGGGTTATCACCAGGGATTGTTGGAAAGAGGTGTGCAAGGGACAAATGCCATCCAGTGGGTAATCAGCGCAGGTTTGCAGTCTAATTTTTCAACAATGCTTCCTCAAACACTATTATTACTATTAATGTACATCTTAAAGAAAAAATTCTAAATCTGTTTTGCTAGCAGAAAGTTGGCAATTGGGAGAGAGGCTGAATATAGAAAGAAACAAGAGCAGGACAGAGCATACTTCCACAGTTCCAGTCTGTAGCAAGTTCCCAAGTCCTAGGGCTACCAGCCACCAACGAACATTTCCTTTAGGATTTTGTCCAATCCCACTTTGTATCATTTATACTTTGGTCTCTAGAGTATCACAGAATCACAGAATGGTTAAGGTTGGAACAAACCACTGGAGGTCTTCTCATCCAGCCTCCCTGTTCAAGCAGGGTCTACTAAAGCACGTTACTCAGGATTTTGTCCAGATGGCTTTTGAATATCTTCTGGGGAGGAGATTCCACAATCTCTCTGGTCAGTCTGTTCCAGCACTCAGTAACCCTCACAGTAAAGAAGTTCTCCCTCAATTTTATAAATTAATTGTATCTTGTGTGAACAAATGTTTCCTGTTATTCACTTTAAACTATTCTTTGATAACTGCATTACCTCACCAGAAGTTCATACAAAACTATTAATCATTTTTTAATCCTGATCCTTGTTCTGTACTTCTAATTCCGATATGAAATGTGGGCAAGCAGAGCTGTATTCAGTATTCAGGGTGGGGGTGCGCCACAGTTAAACTCTCTTGTGAAGTAACAATTTCAGTATTGCTCTCAGACCTCTCCTGATAAACTTCCAGTAGTCCATCACCTTCTTGATTACCACCATGCACTGAATGGATGTTGTCGGAAAATAACTTAAAATTACCACAAAACCTTGTTCTTGAATGGTGAGGCTTACTTCAGAAGCCAGTACACACAGGGTTATCTTCATGTGCGTTACTCTTAATTTATTAACACAAATTTTATTTCCTACACTTTGGTTCCTATCTGTTAGCCAATTATTAATCCAGGGCCTTCTGTTGTATCCCATATTACCTCTATTTCAGTCAGAGACTTTCATAAGAGACCTCATCAAAAGCTTTCTTAAATCCTATGTACTCTATAGTGATTGTATTATTCATATGGTTACCTGCTCCAAAAAAGAAGTCTAATTAGCTTCTGAGGTATGTGGTTTTTTTTCTGAAAAGTTGTGTCAGTTTTTCCCTGATATGGCATATTTATTTATTTGTACCAGAATACTGTTTTGTTTTTGTTCCTACCAATTAGCTTTGTGAAGAAATATCTAAAGTCTGCAGAAATATCATGTCTGTTGTTCACTGGATTACCCTCTATGCCTCTCTACTCTCCATAAATTCAGTTAAAAATGAAAACTGATACGTGAATATATAAAATTGCTTTTTCTACTTTACTGCTTATTTTTGTGCTAAGGCCCCTTTAACTGGTGTTAACATGCCAGAATAGAAAATTAGCTGGCATTGGAAATTAGTTGAAGTCCACCGTATGAATTTGGATTTGTTCTAAAATACATTCTATTGACACTCTGAGACAATGGTTCATTTCTATCCTACATAAGGAATGACCTTTGTGTGAGAACTGCCCTATTCGCCTTCACAGGCATTGCAGACTGAGAGAATTAATTTAACTTTTCTGTTGTGGTTTTATTTTCCCTGAGTGCTCTCTTTATATAATTGGTTATCATTGAATATCAGGCAAGTTTCCCATTTCTTGAATATTTGAAGAATGGTAGGTTATTAGATTCTATGACTTTATGTCTCAGAATCGTTTCATCCTGGTTTTTTGTGGTTTTATATTTCAATAGTCAACGTATACTCTGTTCTCTTTCCCTCATTAGGACACAACTTAGACTTTCCAAAGTATTTGTTTTATTTTTATTTATTTTGTTTTGTTTATTTTAATAGCATTATGAAATTTACTTTTCTGCTTTATCATGCTGGCTTTTTTTGATCCTTTTGGAACTTCGGCTCTCAGCCTCTCATATATTCCTGAATAGTCTTCATGGGATTTGTTCATATTTCACTCTTTTGGCTATTCCTTTTAATGTCCTTGAAATTAGCTTTCTCATTTTAATATATTTTATTTTTCTTTGAATTAAACATTACTTTTACTGATTTTTTATTTCACATGCCGCTTTTTTTCTTTTTTCAGATATCACTAAAGCATCGTCACAATTGCAGACTACTCTTTGGATAGTTAGGTCTTAACAATTTGTATATGGCTTAAGACTTAATCAAGAGTTGCTTCTTCCTTTGTGAGTTCAATGAGCAAATGAGTAACACAGGAAACACATGAAAAAGAAATCAATACACAGTATGTAAGATTTGCCTTAATTTTCCATTATCTGACCTACAGTCTGGCAGTGCTACCTACAGACCCAGAGTGTCTTAAGAGCGTTTTGTGACACGGGTATTGTGCATCACAAGCTGAGTTTTCCTCTTCTCCTGAGCCACTGCCTAAGTGCTCTGTGTCTATCAAAAACCAATGGGACAAATATTTCATTTTACAGAAAAGTCATATTGTTTGTTCCGTAATGTCACAGCCCTTTGTTTGAACAATATTCATTCATGATCTGTCTTGAATATATTTATAGACAAATGAATTTCTTAAAAGATACCTGAGTTATGTTAACGGCCATCAATGATTTATAAGTCCCTTGGAAATTTGACAGTAATGTTGTAAGCATGGGCATTTGGCAGTTCTGGTAGACGAAGCAGAGAAGATCATGTCCCGTGCTGGTGCAGAGAGCAAGTGTAGCTGTAAGGCTCCTGATCCAATGCTCATTGAATTTGATTGGTGGCCCTCTGTTGTGTCCAATGAATCCTGTATGGGGCTCAGCATGGCCATCAGATGTTGTCTTTTCAGGTTATTGAGCTGACATTCCTCAGAAAACCACAAAAATTCACAGGGGTTGTGAATCCCACATCTAGGTATGTGCCATAGTTAATTGAAAGTAGTGTAAAATTGTGCAAAAACAAACTGTGTTTGTTGGATTTGCATACATATTAGAGGATATTCAGATACATAACATTTTCCTTCCAACTATAAGAAGGATGAATCTAGTTCTTCACATACAAGTTCCCCAGTGAATTTAACATTTGCTTCTCATTGCAAAATGTTTGAGGGATAAACCTTCATTTTCTTAAATACAGTGGTTTCACCAGCAACTTTCATCCTTATTCTTCTGTGGATACAGATGGGTTTGTACAAGCTAGTAATTTCCCAAACACTTATTCAAACAAAACTCATCCTGGCAAACAGCAATAAGAACCAGCCATGAATATTGCTGAAATGACAACTACTGGAAATCTGAATAAGTGTTCATAAACACTCTCTTAAAATGCTTGGCCAGGCTTCATTGAACATTGAGTATCTTTTCTTAGGTGGAGAAGAATAGAGAAGATAAATTTGCAATTAATTGTCAGGAAGTGAGAAAACCTTTCAAGCTTGTTCATAAGCTTTTCATACCCACATGGTGTTGTGGAGAGGCTTCAGCAAACAGAAATTTGACATGTAGAAATTCGTGCTGGGTATTGAAATTGGTGATCCTCCTAATGAGAACGTATTTCACTGACTGCAAGTTCCACATGAGTAAATCTCAGTCTCTTGAGAAAACAGCAAATATGTGAAAATGAATATTGGTTGTACTGTTAAGAAATGCTGTATTATGAGCACTGTAAAACTGTAGGATTATTTGAGAGACTGGAAAGTAAGAATCCACACCTATTGAACTATTCAGAAAGGGTTACAGTAGCAGGCTGACAACATTATTTTGGAGGATGCCTTTATTTGCCATGCCACATTTCCTGGGAGGATAGACCTATTCAGGATCAGATTAAAACCTCTACAGCTATCAGCTATATGAAGCAAAGTGCTGAGCTGGGACAGTTGCTCCACTGAAACAAAAGTCTTGAAGATTTTGGGAAGGGGGAATGAGCCAGACAGCAGCCTGACAGCAGCCCTGGCAGACTGGGTATCAGTTCTTTCTTGTTCCCTTCCACCCTCAAGGCGCTACAATTGTGGCCCTCAGGTATCACTGCATTTCCTGTCAGATGGGCCTAGCCTGCCTCTTTCAGGTGCATACCTGCACAACCCAAACCGTTCTTTGTCCACTGTCAGATTTGACTGGGACACCGACATCTGACAGCTCGGTCTGGGCATACTAAGTGACATGTGCCAGTGTGTGTCACCTGGAGGCAGAATTCCTTCCCTTCCCACATAGTGCCAACCTGCAAATGAGATTACGACAGGAAGGTTCTCCAGGAGTTCCTCATGGATTTGTCGCCAAACTCAGAAAGAGACAAACAATACTCTATTAAACAGATGCCCCTTACCATGCCCCAGTTGTGTTCTTCAGTGTTGGCATCCTGAAAAAGGGTAGGATAAGGATGTAGTAAAAGTGGCATTGAGACACTAATGTGCAAAACTGATGCTGTGAACTTGAGTGAGTCAATGAATATTGATTTCAATACATTATAGAACAGCCAAAAATGGACAGCGTTGAGTTATGCCAAAAATTCAAACACAAAAGACAAATGAGCTATGCCAGACAGCTCTGACTACCAATACAGCAATCTCCAGAAAAATAATAACATGGTGATGCAGACTTCAGCTGACAAAAAATTGTAATTAAATTAAAACCAATCAGTGTGATGCTATGAAGAATAGCTCTTCTCAAACAAACCTGATTTTATTCTCTGATGAAAATGTAAACTTGTAGATACAGAATGAAGGTGCAGATAAAGTATCTTAGATTTCTTTCCAGGCACTGAATCAGTATTACAGAATATTTTTATTAAAAAAACACTGTGCAGGGTCAGAAAAACAGATGTCCCATAAATTTAAACTCAGCACACTGATCTCAGCAAGTAAAGGGTGTCCATCAAATAAGATTATGCGCAGAGCTTGACAAAAGGTCTAATGCCTCGCTGTCTTCATCAATGATATACAAAGCATAACTGCTGACAAGACATGCTGATTTGTGAAATGGCAATTAATGGCAAGAAAAGGGAAGATTCAAATCTCTTGGTAAGCTAGTCAAGGAAAATACATTCCAATACAGTTAAATATCAACCATAAATAAAGATATAAGTCACATGTGCAGCTTACAAAGGAGAATTGTGCCCTCGAAAGAAGTCCTAAATACACTTTATTATTATAGAGGAACTACATAAAAAAATTCCCAACCCAAAAGCTAATGTCATCCTTGAGAAAGTGGGAACTTCACCTCAATCTAAGGATCATTACTTTTAATTTTGGTGTTTGTTCAGTTCTGTTGTCAACTTTTAAAAATCAATATTAAAATATTGAAAAGAGATAGGGATAAAACTCTGAATGATTTGAGGGCTCAAAAAAAGTGCTTAATAGCAGGAATCTAAATCAGCTTGATCTGTCTGGTTTTTCAAAAGGAGATGCAGCTTGATTTATCAAAAATGCTTCATTTCCTCCAAGCAAACAAAACCACTGGGAGCTACAGGGCTCTGCATCCTAATGCTTAAATGCAAAACAAGCACTGATTGCTGGTGAGCCAACAAATTCCAATCAGAAAAAAGACCAATGTTTTTACTTGTGCTGGTGATTAACCACTGAGATAAATGACTGAGGAAACTTTAAACATTTGATGTTGTCTAATCAAAATTCGCTGCAGATATTCTAGAACAGTTTTAATTGAAATGCATCTCACTGGATGCAGCACAGTTGGATCTGGAACAAATGTATGGACTGGAATTTGATCGGTGGTAGTGATCAGATAATAAGAGCTGACAATCCTTTTGTCATTAAATCTTGTTCATTTGTGAATAGTTTTAGTTACATAAGGAGGAGAGAAAAATGTTTTATTTGAAGAGAACCTTAATATCGTGATTTTTCAGCTGTCTAGGAACATCCAATATATCTTGTGCTGTGGATACTGGTTGTAGAGGAAGAGAAACTCAGGACAAAATAATCCCATCGGTCAAATTCAGCCCACTGTTTCCGTTTACATGCAGTATTTTAAGTCAGTATTTGTCTTCTCATCAGCAGTTGGTGCCTGTAATGCATTTTGCCCTTAGACTACACAGCCCCAGTTCCTACTGGTTTGGTTTGCTTGGGGGAAATTTCCATTTTCATGTGGAATTTATACTTCACTTATTCTCTTACTTGTTACATAGATGTTGGCCCCTGCCACTGAAGAAAACCACAAGTTTTCTAAAAGGAAGCAATGACATTTTACAGTGGTCTCACTAATTAGAATACTGCTTTGTACTTAAAATGATTTAATTCATGCAACAGCCCATGCAAAGTAAATGAAATAAAAAACACTATGAAAGAGAACAAGAACTTGATTTTCAAGAACTTGAAAGCAGTTTTTCTAGAAATTAATGCAATGCTGAATTTCTGAATATCTGTTTTAATTTCAACAGATATGATATGGACACCAATATTATCTGGTTGTTTTAGATCACAACCAGCATGTTATAACACAATCCCTTCATGCAATGAACATCTTAATGTCCTTTTACAAGGCAATTTAGAGTACAGCCATGTTTGAAAACTCTTTGTCCTTATCACATCTACTTTTGACTTTTCTACTGAGGGCAAATATATGTGAAACAATGCATTCCACCTTTGTCACAGATGTGTTGTTGTCTGTGAAGTGAGAAACAGAAATTAACTGGTAACGCAAATATCCAAAATCACATCACTGCTTTTTATAGTTCATATCCCGAGGACATATGAATAATAAAATTGTCTTCAAAGTTCTGGTAAAACATCTGTATTCAGAGCTATGGTTTGGCTTTAATGAAGCCAATAGGAGCTATTTACTGAATTTTAGCTGTGATGATGCTGCGTGATGATCCTGTAAGGTGCAGAATGCTCTTGCTTGATCCCAAATGGCAAGTGAACACTATCTTAACTTTAAGCACTTGGATTATGGAGGGCAAGAACTAACCACACGCTTAGTCCATACAGTTTCTGGGAGTAGCTGGCATTGCAACAGTGCCCAGTGCCTCACAAGATGAGGCCAGGTGTGCCTATCTCACGTTAAAGACAGGCTTTCTACCAATAAAGCAGACATTTGTAAGCCTTGTAAGGGACTCTATCGTGCATTAGTCTAGGGGGAAACCAAAGAGCCTTAGAACTGTGCATATCAAGGGATTATGAAAACTGATGAGTGGGTTAAATAAAGACTGCAACCCAGTGGAGAAAAAGGGCAGGATTTTGGATGTGCTGTTTTGAAGTGACAGGAAAAGTTAGTTGTTGCTGTCTTTCTTAATTTAAAGTAGAGTGCTGGAATAACTGATTCACTTGGCTTTCTAATTTCTAATTATTTTCTAATTTTATGAATAGAAGATCAAGGCAAGTAGGCAGCTAACTGAGTGTTGAAACTTAATTGGATTTACCCATATAAGAACTACGATTTATTTTAAAGTGTTTTGTTTGTTTTGCTCTAATTACTCATTTGCTATACTGGATTACACTATGGTAAATGTCACCTGGACTTTTTTTCTCTCTCTTTCATAATGAATAATTTTAGAGTGCTAATTAATATGTGCTTAAATTCTCGAGCTTAGGCAGACCTTTTATCATAATACATGCAGGAAAATAACACATAAAGCAGAAAAAATAAGAAACTACTTCTGTTTCTCTGTCTCACAAAGACTTCTGATGTAAAAGGCTATTGGCTTTTTGGGGTTGCCAGGCTTCTTATACCTGTGCAAACTTTAACTTCTACGGATGCTATCTTAAATTGTCTAGCTTCTAACAAATACTAATTTAAAATTCAGAACACACAATGTTTTGTGAAACAGAAATTTAAAAATATATATATATAGACCATATTTAGAATAAGCACTATGTGTGCTTCATTTCTTTGTAAGCAGGTTTCATTTTTCAGCCAGCAGCATGCAGAAGGTGACTGGGAGCTGCCATGAAAGGGGCACTGGGCTGCCTTGTTTTGGGGGGAAGCTTGTTGATATGATAGGATTTTTGTCGAATCATTTGCTTTTGCTGAATCAGCACCTTAGAAAAAGGGAAATATCCTATAAGAATTTCTAACTGCTCTGCTTCTGACTACAGGTCTCATCATCCCATCCCATAACAATCATAGCCTGTACCTTTCTGTACGTTGCCTCCTAGTCTTTCCTACAACTCCCTGTCCCAGGCCTGTAGCTCAGAACCTGTATTGATACTGAGAACAGTCTCTAAAAAGCACAGTCGAATTTTCATTGTTTTCAGAAGGTAGTGCCTTCTGGAAAAGCACACAAGTACTGCAAAATCACTCATCTTCAGTGCTGTTCTTTTCATGTTTTCAACATAATCCACCAGATTTTGGTAGTTTGAACAACCAGGCATAAGCATTTCTAAACCACACAGAATGTATGATCATGCCCTCTGTCAATGGCAAGTGCATTTTCTTTACTCTGAAAAAAACTACATGCCCGAGCTGACCTGCAAGCTTAGTTTTCAGACAGGCAAAGAATTTGAAAAAGCTTTTTAGTCATTACAATTAGATCATAATTAGATTTTTTTTTCCTCTAGGTTATTTTATTATAAGAATAAGATTCACTTTCAATCTGATTTCATTGATGTCCATTGAAGATTTACTACTGATTTCTGTAGGACAAAGTTTTGTTTTAATTATTATACAATTTCAAGGCAAATGTATGTGCATATAAGCAAAATGTACATGTGTATGAGGAAAGAGGGTTATAAAACACAGAACCTGAGGGAAAGCCTGTACATCTTACAAACAGAAAAAAACTTTTTCAGTTTGCCTTATTTTTTGTGTAGAAAGATTTCAGGGATGCATTCTAAAAATGTAAACCTTTATAAAGAATTGCTCCGTGGTAATGCATATTTGAATTTCAATCTCGGGGAAACTTTATGCTGCTACTAATGATCTTTATGATGACAAAGTCCGTTGTTACTCAGTATAAAGGGAGAAGGGTTTTCTCTATGCTGTAGTCAGGAGCACCAAGAGGCAAAAGCATACATTTTAATAAAAGGAGAAAAGGGATGGAGCACACCTGCAAGCACGGACACTTTACCCTTAATTTCTGCAACTTTCATTTTATTCAGAGCATTTCAGTTCTGTATGTATCAAGTTCTGCTTCACTGCTAATTAGGAGTAGACCCAGTAGAAAAGAGGGATCTAAATATGTGTCACAGTTACATGAAGAGAACAAAAAACAAAAGAAGAAATGTTTTGCCTTAAACCTAATGCACCTTGAAATTGTGATTGGCTACACCTTGGCTGTAAAGATATGTGATTCATTCGTGTATTTATTATGTAAAAGTGCTTCAGACAACTGAAATTATTTCAACATTAAGAAAATGTTTTATCCTGGGGCACTCTAAAGAGCCAAGGAAGGACACACGATAGGAGTTCTTATTATAAATGTTATCTCACTGATCACACTAACTAAAGAGGTTCTGGATCATCTTTTCCCTGAGAAGAAGAGATTAACACTTTTTGAAGCATTACTGTCAAATGTGACACTGCAGTATTTTGCAAGAACTATTTATGATGTGTTTGTTATTCCCAGTGGAGGGTTGACCCTGACGAGTGGCCAGTCACCCACACAGCCACCTGCTCACTCTTCCCCACTCTGTACCAAGGGGACAAGGAGAGAAAATAGGTAGAGCAAGAGGGAATCCAAATAGCTGCAAATCCAAAACACAGCCCCATACAGGCTGCTGTGAGGAAAGTTCATTGCAGCCAGATCCAGTAGAGTCCAGAGAAACACCTTATTCAGTGATTAAGCCACTCTCCTATGTTAAAGATGTATTTTCTTACCCTTTCATGTTGAAATGGAAGCTATATTGCCCAATTCTCTGGTGAGTGCTCTGAATGCTGAACTGCTTGATTTGAACTTTTATGTCTGCAGAGGCCTCACTGAGTTTGTAACATCATACTGAAACTTTCGCAACTAATACCTTAGAGATAATGGCATTAGCATTTCAAACTCTAGCCACTCAAGGACTTAGAAGTGTAACATTATTTAACCTTGATTTACAGCCTGGAGCACTCTTATGGACAATTCCTACGTTGCATGGTTTGTGCTTATGTAATCTGGATACCTGTGTGACCAACTGTACTGATGAGATATAGGAACATATTACAGATAAATGACACTTCATACACTTCCGTTTGAAAATTTCTCCATTTTTTAAGATGTTCCCAAGGGTTGTAGAAGTCATGGTCTTATGAGAACTTTAACTGTTTTGAAATGGGAGACATATTTTCAGAATGCAGAGTGGAGACAGAGGTCTAGACTTAGTGCCACTTGAGCAGAAGTTTCCCAAGACAAAGTTCAACTTAAAAATCACACAATTCTCCAAACATTTTCTTCAAGGACTCCTTACATTGTATAATTGTTTGTGTACAATTAACCCACTTTGAGATCCAGCCTGGTAAGTTCCTTAATACCAATAGTTCTCTCGAAATGTTGTTCTAGAATTTAATTCCTTCTACAATTAAAAGCTGCTTAATGCTTTACTTTTGGATGTTGCTTTGGAGTTTGTTTGTTTGTTTATATGTTTTTGATCTGAGAAGGAGACTCTGCCCTTGTATAGCTCACTCAAAATCACATTATCCTGTCTTTCATGATCTTGATGACTACTCTTTGAGATTTCACCATTTTCCCATTATTTTGTAATGCTGGATATCAATGCACAAGCAGTCATGATACTGTGAAATAGAATTAAGGTAGTATAATCTCTCTGTTACTACAGTACCACACTTACTTACATAACTAAACCCCAATTCTATTGTTTTTTAGCCACAGCATTACCTTTAGTGCTTATCTATTATAATTACCAAGCCAGTAATTGCATCCCATGATGGACTCCAGGATCGCATATGTGCAGCATTTTTAGTTCCTGAAAGTTTAAATTTATGTCTGTATTTACCTGCATATTTCTCTGTCTATGTCCGGTTTACTGATTTACCTAGATCAGGCTGCATTGGTAACTCGTCTCCCAGTCTTTCTGTCATTTGCAAATGTTATTGGTAATGCTTCTGTATTTTTGTTTTTCCAGGTCACTGATTAATGTTAACTTGTAAAATCTAAGAACAGATCCTTATGGGACACAATAAAGAGACACCCACTAAATTAGTGTTCCTTTACTGCAAGTATATGTTGAAACCTACCAGCCAGACTTTAATTTATTTTATATGTCTGCAGTACTGATTCTTATCATTCCATGTTCATGGTCAAAATGTCATGCAAAATGAAGGTAGATATCCTGTAGAAATTGAACTGCATTGCATTGACAATATTACTTTTGATAACCAAGATTATAAATCCAATTATAAAAGATATTTTGGATAAGTGAATTGGAAGCACCTAGTTTCCACATACACATAATGTTTGGCAACTCTTACATTGCCTCATTCCCTTAATTTTTTTGTACACAGATTCCATGTCAGCTGACAAAATAACCTGTTATTTTGTCCAAAATGGATGTCAGGCTGACAGACCTGTAATTACTCAGGTTAACTCACTTATCCTTTTAAATATTGCACAACACTGCCTTTGTTGCAGTCCTCTGGCACTTCATAACTTCTAGCACCTATTGAAAATAGTTTCTAGTAGTTCACAGGCTCGTCAGCAACTTCTGTCAGAAGTTATTTGAACACATCCATTTAAAAACGCCTGCCTTTTGGAGCTGCCACTTGATTTCCTTCTGAGTTGGGAAGGGAAATTGCCATTCATCATCACCATCAACACCGTCATCATCTTCTGGTATGTATACATTATCTGTCTCTTTCCCAAAATACAGAAAATAAAAATTTATTAAATTATTCTTTCTGTTCTGCAGAATCCCTTCTAGCACTGACCCATCATCATTATCCCTTTCTTTCTTTCTTTTCTGAAATTCCCAGCTTCTAAAATTTCTCTCTTGCCTTTTGGACTGCAGTATCACCAACTGTAGCCAAATGGCATAATTTCTTTTTTTCCATAAGAGGAAGGCCAGTTCAGATCTAAGCAGAGGAAGTGGCTGGGAGGGATTACTGGGAAAGGCAGAGGAAGGCCCAACTCTGCTGCCTGGTTTGTCTGTGCTTACTCTGGCAGGCAGGGCTGGTTGGTGTCATTGAAGGCAGGAGCTGACACATGAGGCAGTAGCTGCTACTGTGGGAATGAGAGCTCCTGAGAGTAGTGGTCAGGGCTGCTGGCCTCCACATTTTAGGATCTGCCAGGAGCAACAAACCTGCTGCCCCAAAGCTTTCACCTGGCCCTGAATCCCAGGGCCCCTCCTCCCATTTGCTAATGCCCTTGACTAACTTTGGGTCAGCTCCAGTTACAGAGCTCCCTGTGTAGCAGATGGCTGGCGGTGCTGTGTGTTCAGAAGATGGAAAATCTCTAATGATGTTGCTCAGAAAGATTGCCCAGTCAACATTTGGCCACTTGAGTCATTGTTGTGCCTTTAGTTGTGCCTACAGTTGGGTTTTGCATTTAAGAAGCAGTGGCATTTTGTTTCTCAAGGATGGTAAGCACAGCAGTTTTCTCAGGGGAAGAGTCTATTCCAAGTGTAGCGTTCTGACATAACTCTATGAGAAAAGAAAGAAAAATGGTCATTTGTGGTTAAAAAACCAACTTCCTAGCACCCCATTGCTAAGAGACAAAACCAGTTCGTCTATTTCTTGCTCTGTGTACATACATGAACATACAGAAGTGCTTCAGATGTCTTTCATTGACATTGTGTTTTATGTTCATCAACCTCTGTTAATACGAATATCCACTCGGAATAAAACATTGCTTAGGAGGGGAGAAAAAACCCCTGCTAATCCACTCAAATTAAGTCGTCAAGAAAAAATAGTTTTCAGAGATCTCAAGAAATGTTAAGAAAACCAGAAAGCTTTCTGCCTTTGCATTTTCTTCAGATTTGTTAAATTAAGATTGCAGGCATCATGTCAGATGAGCAGCAGTGCTTGTGAGAGTGCATTTATCAAGAGCTAACAAGAAGATGAAGGAGAATTGAAATGCCATTACAATCTTATTCTTGGTTAAAAATGAAGTACTAAATTTTGCACTAATTCATTTTGACAGATGATATTCTGACAGAACTGACATCTATAACAAAATATAACTAAAGTGGATGCAATTCAGGAAATGATGTTTCATTTTTTTTTTCCTAGCACTATGATGCCAATGTAATAGATAATTCAGATTTGGATTTCTTTTGTCTTAAATCCATTTATCTTTGATCATCAATATTTTTTCTTATAGGCAGACATCTACCTACAAAAATAGCAAAATCATTAGCTTTTTAGATTGTAAGAAAAATGAAGTAATTAGTCTGATTAATATTGCCAAGGAAAACTGTCCCATCTAACCTCTATTCCCAGGCAATGTGTGTGATAACATTTTAAAGTATGATGTTGTTAACAGCCTTTTCTGTCTCAGGTTGGATTTTTTCATGAAAATGCAAATGTTATTTTATTATAACTGCTGATGAGACTTAACAGAAGATCAAGTGCTGTGGGGGGAGCTCTTGCAAGTCACTTTTCTATAAAACTTCAGTTACAGCTCTCTTTGGGGTGTAGTTTTGAAAGCAAGTCTGGCAGTGAGTGTTCCAACAAGATATTGCAGAGGAATTTCAGATATAATTATTACTCATGATTGTTTGCTGGTTATTGAGATAAACTCTAATCTTCGACTGAGAAGTGCCAAGCAAAACTCATCACACCACGGTTTTAGTCCAGATAAAGGCCCTGCTGTTCCCGAGCTTTTCTTTAGATGTTACAAAGAGGCTTCTCTAATGCTCAGTGAGAGAAAGTGGTTACAAGGAAAGCATCAGTCACAACTATTTTAGCAAGAAGTACAGGGCACAAAACTGCCAGGCCACTGCACTAGTTCAGAGGTCGATCAAGGCTTACATGAAGAGAGGTGATTCTCCCTGGGCAGGTGTACTTGGAGTGTGCCACCAAACTTGGTCGCAGCGCCACTGAGAACCTGGCTACTCAGTTATCTTTCTGACAGTGTTTGCTTTTCCCCCACAACTGAACAATGAAAAAATTTTAGTGAACAGAAAGGACAAAAACGATAATCAGATACAGTTCCTTTGGCTGCAAACTGCTATGCAATAGATTATTTCAGAAGGTTCCTGTATGTTAATTCAGCCAATAAAGTTTGCCTGTTTTTCCTTTTTTTAATAATTGCATTAAACTGTCAGATGGTACATTAAAAGCACTACCTTTAAATAAGAAATTAAATTTACCCCTAGCAGAGTCTGGTGGTTTACATTTTTTATCAGATCCTATTTTGTTTCCTCTCTAATGTCTTCATTTTGTTTTTAGCATGTCTTATTAATTTGATATGCCCACCGTGTTAGCTAAGGAAGGTGCAATAAGAGAGTTTGGAAATACTGTCATTCTATGTTGTAAGAATTCTCAGAGGCATTGTATAAGCCTGCAACCCTCATTTTTTTCAGCAATCATTTGCTTGAGCCTCTGTTTTTGAAAAATAAAATCAATAGATATTCAGTCCAGATAATTTTAGACTTTTTTTAAAGGGACACCACAGAAAAGTTTGTTTTCAATTTAATAAGAGCTTGAAATTTCTTGGAAAGCACTAACTTAAGATTAGGACAGACAAACTATTTAAGTAAAAAGGGAAATCCTTATGCAAAAATACTACGCCAGCAGTCATCAGCCTTTATTATTGTTATAGAGTAAAGCCTTCTCACAGAATCACAGAATATTCACAGAGCTGGAAGGCACCCACAAGGATTGAGTCCAGCTCTTAAGTGAATAGCCCATACAGGGGTCAGAAAAATGAATACATTGATTTATATTTCACTTCAGCTGACCTTTAGCGGACTTCAAAAGCTTTTTGCAGGGCCATTCATCTTTTCTGATTATTTGGTAATATTGCCTTGGCTCTTTCTCTCATAAATAAGAGGTATTTGATGGTTTCTGGAGTTCAGTAATAATTTCTGGGGTTTTCTTACATTGTTCTTAGTTTTTCCACTCTGTACACCGAGGGATCTTTTAATTAATCTCAAAAGATAATTGGTTTATGTCTTAAGTTCCCAAAAGCCTATGAGTGGGTTTTGTCAAGTATGCCTTTGTGCTTTTAAACAAGGCCCTGCTGTACTCCCGAAGCATCTATACAGACAACAGGCACCCAAGGAATATGTAGAGGAATGTTGGAACCAAGAAAGGCAAAAGTGAGAAGACAAGTGTTGCTGATATTAAAGAAAATCTCCAAACTTACACAACCTTCATCCCTTGGCCTTCCTCTGCATCAAGTTGCAACAGGATTTTAAAAATTGTCAGAAATATAAGCCCCAACTCCCTCTTCTGTTTTTGCACTTGTATATTCATGTAACTCCAGATTCAGCAAGTTACATCCATCATCAAAACAGTAGGTTTTTTGTCCTCACTCTGTCATTTAACATGCTTTCCTACAGCTTATAAATAGTCAAGTTATCAAAGTTGAAAATTGAGGTCTGCCTAACTTGTCTCCTTCTCATAGTATGTTAATATGCATAACCATATGCTTTTCTGATTATATTAAAACCTGGACAGATGTATATGATAAGATTGTAGTTCATTTGGAAATACCATAGCAATGTGAGATATGTTTTTGAGGAAAAAGCTAATCTTAGACACAAAATCTCATACACATAAAATACGAAACGTAATTGTTGTTATGTAGGAGGGAGGACTATAGAAAAGTCTAACAAATGTAGTTTAAGTAAATACAAATTCTGTCCATGATTTTGAGGTTCGTTGTTGCCAGTGATTTTGCAGGAAAGGGCTTGCTCACAGTTGTGCCAGTAATTCCCATCATCAGGCTGACATTTCAAGAGCAGCCTTCTGCATTTGTACTCACCTTCCCAGGCATATCAAAAACACATTCACACCCTCCCCTCAGCCCCGCCCCTGGGAAGGGGCCTTAGTGACAGTGGGAGAGAGGCCATTGCATTACCCAAATATTCAGCCCAGACAGTCTTTGGTGGACATCTTTCACTCTCCATATGGGAGAGAAACAGCTTGGAACGAGTTGCAATGCATTGCTCATAGAATTGGTGCATATCACATACATGAGGGAGCTTCTTATCTCCTTATTCCTCTGGGTAAGCATCCTAGAGGGGTTTAAACTGAATCCATGAAGGAAATAGGCTGAAATCTGTGACAACAGTTTGTGTATGGTTTTATTTATCACCAGCAGTCTTTTCTCCCTCCCTTCCCCATTGATGTTTTATCTACGCAACCAGGAAGTCCTGAGCTGGATCCCGATGGCACCAAAGGAAACGAGCAGTGGCTAATTTCAGTCTTACCTTCTGAGGCTCAAACAGTCTCAAAGGAGACAGAGAAAAATTTGCATTCAGACCATATTTTAAACAAAAACACTGTTCACTATTTTTTGAACACATGGATGGTGAAAAATATGCCATCATTTTAGAAACAGAGAAATGCTGCTGATAAGGAAACAGCATAATGCATTCTGCACCATCTAGGGGAATCCCTATCATGTAAGTGGGATCTGCCCAGTCCTTGAGCATCTCTGCTCTCATGTAGTGCAGGCTCACAGATGCCCTGAAATTTCCTATTCCAAGCAGCTATGGGTTTGATTCTTTATACAATTACATACAGAAACATCACTCTTTAAATCCAATTTAATCATAAAGTCTAACAGGAGAGTGGTCTTCAAAATAGGGTTAGGTAAACCTCATTCAATTAAAAGTGTCCTGTAAGATCACAGTGTCTTGATCAGCTTCTCAAAAGAGAAGTGCATGAAAACCATACAAACAAACTATTCAATTGCACGAAAAAGAAAGAAAACATTTACGATTAATAAAAGGGACATATCAGTGCCATCCAAAGTAGCATGTGACTTGTATATCTCTTAGTTACGTCTTAAGAAGAATCATTATTTTCTTCCTACAACAGCAGGGGAAGCATCGGTATTTTCTATGCTATTTTGATGAAATCTTGGTTCTGTACTAAAAGTCATCAAATCTAACAAATACTATGTGAGACTGCTATAAAAGACGAACAGATCTTGTTTTAAGTGCCAGAAATGCTTTGTTGGAGAGAGAAAGAGTTTGTGTGAAACCCCGGCGGTATACAGAACTTGCAATGGCCTTTGCGCTGCTGATTTTTTTTCTCTAAGAATACCCATTTCTCCTCTCCGTCTATTTAACTTTTATGAACCTTTTATGAGCTTGCTGTCATAAAGACTCTCTCTGGGTTTTTTTGTTTTCTTTTCTTTAAACACTTGGCCAACTTAACACCTCTGCTTAATACCAAATTGTGTTACTAAAGGTTAATGGTAATTGCATTAATTAAAAAAGAAAGTTAACTCTTTTTTTCTGAACAAAAAGAAAGGAACAAAGAAAGAAATTATAGAGTATTCAATATAATAGAAACTGAAAAATTGGGTTTTTTTGATCTCACAAATGATTTGCTTTCAGCACCAATTCACTCATTTATATTTGGATTAGATACAAGGAGTCAGTGGTATTTGGCCTGAATACATTCTATATGTCTGAAAGATTCAGTCCCTTCTCACTCATTGTTGCTTACATCTTGTCACGGAACATTATGTTATTTCATACCAGAGGCATGTTAGTGATATCAGGTTATACAATGCCAAAATGGAATTTATAATGTCTTGTGCTTTTGGATCAGAGAGAGAGAAAGAAATAGGAAAAGGAGAGGGAAGGTGGGGAAGAGAAAGAAAAAAATGACAGAGAGACAGATTAAGTAGAAGGATATTCATCACCCTTGTGGATCCAGCAGTGTCCCATTTGTCCTCTTCTTCTGGACCTCTTGGTGGTGGGGGTCCCATGAAGCATACAGTTCAATGGATTAAAGTACGTTCAGGTATCCATGGGAAAGTGCCAAACACCTTCCCTGCGCTGGGGAGTTTTACACTGTTTTTTGCAACACACTCTGGATCTGTTGCAACACTTGTGGATCAGGTGGGAAGGCCTTAGGAATGAGTCTGCGGGGCACTTCAGGGGTCTTTGATGGTTTATGACCCCTTTTAAAACAAGACACCTGCCTCTCTCATGAATCCCTGTGTGAATGTGACATTCCCAGGGGTTGGAGGAGTTTTACAGCTGAGCCAGTTTGTGAGGGAGGACTCTCTACGGGGTCTGCTTTTTATCTGGCTTGTGGGTGGTGGGGTCTGCTTCTTATCTGGTGATGGATGTTCAACCCCTCTGTACCAGAGTTTTTGCCATCATACACAGAAAAACTCCTCTTCCTCGGTTGGTGGGGAGAGTGTGCAAACCTGGCCTCAGCAAATGAGTCTGTGGACTATGGCCTCCCTGCCCCAAACCCAGCCAGAGACGATTTTCAGCACAGGTGCTCAGTTTGGCTTTCCTTGTGGATACATTCTTCTCCTTCAGCCTTGTTTACTTCTCCTTAGACCAGAGATAATTGAACAATAGTGCCACCTTTATTTTATCTCAAGTTCCCGTCAGGTGACTTGACTCATGGTCTAAATACTCAGAATCCAGGAGGCATATTTGGGGTGAGATGGTGGTGACAGTGATGGTGAGGGGGTGGACTTCAATCCTAGCAGCCTCTTAATACAGTTTGCCCAAAGTCCTTTGAAGATCTTAGTATTGTTTAAGGCAATTATTATTTTTAAGTCTCTTATATACCCCCATGGTGCCCAGTCAGATCTTTAGGTATGGATTTTCTGACAGTCCCAGTGGTAGAAGTACATCTGTTGAACTGCTATATTCTTCTTTGTCAAAAATAGATTTGTTGCTGGAGAGAAATATGTGGAATATTTTAGTGTGCAGATCAGACCTACTACACATGTTGTCATAAGATCAAGAGGCATCTATGTCAATCATTTATTGATTCAGTCACGGCAGAAATATTGAACACACTGAAAATCACTCCTTGATGAATACCTTCATCAAAACTCCTGGCACATGGGAGGCTGTGCTGTTTCTGAATGCTGGAGCAACCACAAAGTCTGGCTGAGGAGTCCCCCATAATGTTTTTGCCAAGAAGATCACATCTGCACGGCTGCAGATGTATTTTTCCTGGCTCTGAGCTGTGAGATCAGAGCCAGCCATGTCAATGCTGCCCTTTGGCCACTGTCAAAGCCAAAAGTCTTGCTTCTCCACTGTCAGTGAAGTGCCAAAGCTGAGGCCAGCAGGCCACCCAAATCTGCCAGCTCGCAGGCTGCTTTGGCAGTAGTTGATCCGGTGTTCCTGGAGAGCTCGTAGGCAGCCAGCTGTGCAGGCATGGCTGCCTTGCCCTCAGTAGCTGCTGCTTTTGGATGTGCTCAGTGTACGCGCAGCCTCGCCCCTCTCCTCCGTGTCACACCTGCTGCTCTGGTCTGTGGTCACCTGCCTCCCCTTGCTCTCCTTCTCCTTCTCGTCCTGGGTTCCGCTCCCGATAACCGGGACACGGTGTGGCGGAGGAGCCTGCCCTGCCATCAGCCTCCCCAGGCAGCCAGGGCGGCTCAGCTGCTGGCTGCTGGCAGCCCCATGCAGGGCCAGCACGGCTGCTCTGCCAGCTCTGCCCTGTGCCCAGGGCATGGAAGCGATGCCCTCCGTCTTGGCCACTCTGCTGGTGCCCGGTTTCTGTGAAGGTTTTGGCCCTCAGAGGGAAAATTTGGGACAAGACAAGGTGGTGGGAGCAAGCAGGGCTTGTCCAGCTTCCCTGGCACATGCAGGGGCTTGCGGTTATTTTGTGGGCCTTTGACAGAGGGCTGCTCCTTGCCCTCAGTACTTCTTTCCAGGAACCTTTATTTGAGGACAGAGCAGCCGAAGCCATAATGGAATGTCATGCTTGGGTTCAGATTGTTTTGAACTGGTAACAGAAGGCTGCTGGGACCTTGTGAATGACTGTAAAACTTATGAGTACCCAGAAGCCATTCCTCAGGAGCTATCTGTAAACCCTGGCTGTAGAGGAGGTAAAACCTGACTGTCTGCAGTGTTTGGAGAAAAAACCCCAGTATTTTAATCTTTCTCCATGAATTGTCTTTTTTCCTATTTCTTAACCCAGCAAGGCGTCCTTCTGTTTTCCCTCCACTGAGCGATTTTACAGGCCTGCATAGCAGCACTGCCCACATCTCCTCAAGGATGCCCGATGCTTTAATAACCACATCAGGAGTGCTGCAAGGGCGTCCTGCCGATCCTAAGGCCTCCCCCATTAGGTCCAGGGGCACAGGAGGTGGCCTGGAGCATTCCCGAATGTGGACATGGGTGCAGGTGTGCAAGGACTCAGCCTGTCCTAGGTGTCGTCCCTGGGGTGCAGCCTCGCAAAGCTGCACAGGTGCAGACTGTGTGCAGTATCTCACTATCTTGTGTGTTCACTTTCTCCTACTTTCATCTGGCCGTTTTTTTCTAGCTCTCAAGCTTGCTCTTCCAGTGTTCATTCTTTTATATTACCTCTGTGGGAACTATGTAAAGTAAACTACTAATTTGTTCTTGTGGTAATTCAACTTTTACATTAGTTTCCTGTATTAGCTCTGCCTGGATTCTCAACATTAAATCACCTTTTCATATGCAGATACTATGGTAGCCTTTGGGAAAAGGCATTTCAAATGTTTCACCATTCAGCAGCAGACATGACATTTGACTCTGTGTAACTCAAACATTTATATTGTGTCAATCCTTGCAGTTAAGAACTCAATTGGAAATGCTGGTACGAGTATCTCTTCTCAACTTTATTACTGAGAGAACCTTTCAAACTTAGGATTTGAATATGTTTTTAGTTTTGAATTTATTTTAGATAATATTATGAAATTATATTCATTTTCATCAAAACCTTTAATGGACATATAAAGCAAGGCAGCCTCTGTTTTCTTAAACATATCTAAATTAAACCACAATTATTTCTAAAATAATATAATATTCTTCTGAATAATAAGTCTACAGTATTCAGGGATTTGATAAAGCATACATCAAAAAAATTATCTTCTGGTTTGTAAAAACTTCAGGATTTTATTCCAATTAGATGACCAGTTTCTCTTGTGATGGATAATATAGGATTACGTATAGTTTTTTAGATAAAAGACTAAGATTTATTACTTATATGTTATTCCAGATGCAATATGATTCACATCTAGAGCTGTGCCTCACGTAAACAGAATGTATGTGTCCAACAATTGTATATGAGCTAAAATTGCCTTAAAGGCCATGAACTTTTAGCTCTGGGGTTGTACTTCCGTAGTTTTTGGATGATTTTTTTTCAATTATATGTGTTAACAGCCAGTAAAGAATGAAATTTAGTAGTTTGTTTTTCTCTCTTAAAACTTAATAAGCATCTGATAGTTTAACCACTGAAATCACACTTCAGTGGGAATAGGTCCAAGCACTAACTTCTCTTTCATAAGAAAATGAGTACAAAATACTTTTCAGAAAGTAACCTCATTTCTAACATACTTTCCAGATACCTCCTGAAGCCACCGCTAGTGCAGATTTTTGGGAAGGGGTCACAGAATTGCTGACTCTTTATGGAGCATTTAATGATGTTTGGCCTTCTAAGTGCCAGCCTATGAAAACATATAATTTGTGAGTATCTTGAGGCACTAAAACAAAATAGCCATCTTTAATTCTCAAAATTATAAGGAAAGGTCAGAAACTGATTGCTATATGTTCTCAGGTTCAGAAAGCAGATAATCAGTAGAAATATGCTTTTAAATTTTCATTAATTCCATTATGTGCAAACCCTCATATAGGGTACTTGTAGGCATGATTTTTGATTGCTCAAGGTTTTAAATCTTGTGCTTGATTGTGAGCTAATCTAATTGCAAAACTGCCAAAGCATGAGCAGAACTGAGGATATACTTCTTTCCTTCTTCTTGAAATGTCTGCTTTTATTAAATAAAAGGCAATATTGTTCTCCTACTTTGATGTCGCTTCTGGGTATCCTTGCTATAACTACTTTTGTAAGTGATTTTACTAAATGTAATATTCACAGCAAGCTTAAACCAAAAAGAGATTGTTATGGGAGCTGAAACTTTATTCTTATTTTTACTTTCCCCAGACTCATCAAGAAATGCCAAAAAAATATGTGTGAGACTTTTTTCTACCAATGCCAACCAAGAGAACCAACCAACAGTTAATGTTTGGCATTATTAGATTATTTTTAATACTTTCTGAAGAAACCTGGAAGCTCCTTGCTGATAAGTCATGAACAGAAAGATGAAGTTCAGCAAGCAAATTTGTTACAAGTACTGTGTGTCAATCAGGTTTGGAGCTGAAATAGTTTCATTAGAATATAAACCTCTCAAACTTCTCATTAGATACATAATAAATAATCACTGGGTGTATACTTCAAATACATTTAGGGAAAAAAATGGCATGATACCACATTTTGGCATTTGTCTTATTAGGGAAGTGTCATTTAGCGCTAGTAGTCTCATTACTTCAGACTGACTTCACCTGTGGCTGTATTTCTGACAAGAATATCAATTAGGTGTTCAAGATGTTGCACCTGCTGCTTTCAGGATGAAAGCTTAAATACAACCACTTTACTAAGTGGCAGAGTTTTACCTTTTCCTGTCTTTACTGAGGTAAGACATCATCATGGTGGGCTATTGGAAAAATGTGCATACTTTGTAATTAATAACAAGAAGTAACCTAGCATTTAATTAAATTATGTGAGTTTTCTTGTTTGAAATATAATTGCATTTCTCTAATTATTTTAGGCATGGTGTATTGTTTAATGGATGTAATAGTCATCTAATTCAGCATTTCAGCTTCTTAAAAAAATTTTTCCCTTGTACTCAATTTTGCTTAACATTGGAAAATGAAAAAAGACTAGTCTGGCCTTAACAGCTCACTTTCTGCATTTCTAGAAGGACCTGAAGAAAACAGGCTGAAAGCACAGATGGCTGAGATCTGTAGTGTACCAAAGATGACTCAGTTCATTCACTTAACATATTCTTCTGACCTTTGTAGGGCTAGAGTGCAGTTGCTTGGAAGAATCCAGAAAACTTTGCTAAGCTTGAATGAAGACAGAGTGTTTACAGTGTAGTTTCAAATTCTAATAGTGTAATTTCAATTTCTAATAATAGCTAAAGCCTCCATCCAATACAAAGTCCTTTTGAAAACGTGAAATTAAAACAGCTAGGGAAATGTAAGGGAAATGCTGACTTCCAGAGAGCCATGGGTAGGTCTGGAAGGCAAGGTGATGGTAGTAAGGAGGACTTTGATACCTGTGTGTGGTAGCAGGCTAAAAGCTACTTTAGAACTGAGGAGTTTGGTAGCTGGAGCCCATCTAAGCAGCAGGAAGCAGTGGCCAATCCAGCTGGTCTTCAGGAGAGGGGAAACCTCTAGTGAGTAGCAGTGATGTCCAACCTGTATTAAACTGTCCTTAGGAGCCAATGTTTGCAGGACTTGTTGCTGTCTTCAAAGCCACTGTACTCAGAGAAATTGAAATAGCCACTTCAGCATTCTTTTTAGAGCAGTTTTCGGGTTGTTCCTTCCTCTGTAAACCACTTAGAGTGAAATAAGTGGTAGAGGTTTTCCTTTTAAGCTTTGCAGTTTGACTGAGATTTTAGGTCTAGTGAAGTTTGTAATTTGGATATTTTCTCTGCTGTTTTGTCCTGAATGGTATCAGAATCGGAGCCGATGTCCATGCAGAATTCTACCTATTGTAAAGTGGTCAGTACTTTAGGGTTTGTGAAGTGTTCTCATAGCCTAACTTACCTGCTTTGAAACTTTCCCTTAAAAACACCTGAGGCGAAATTTACTAAGTGAAGGAAGCTTTCTCAACATAGCGTTCCCTCTGAACTCTGGAGAGAAATTACGTAGTAAAGGGCTTTAGGTAGCAAAGTCAACATTGGGTGTAGAGAGTTCACTGAAAAAAAAGAAACAAATCCTATTTGGAATAACTTATAACTGGTAAAATGTAGCCCCTCCTGACATCAGTGCGATAGCCTTGAGAAAGATATTCTGGGGAAACCTGGAAGTGTTGGATCCTTTTCCCAGTGACAAAGAAGTCTGGCAGAGGCTGCATGGTGTCAGTTTGATGGCCTTGGGAGCTGTGTGCCAGCAGGGCTGCTTTCTATGAATGTAGCATTTATATGTGGGATAGACCACAATAGCATACATTGGCAGATCCATTTCTACAACTTTTCTGGTTTTTTTGTCAGTCTGCTACCTTCAGGGAAGAAATATGGACTTTGACTTTTATTTGTAACTCTCACAATCAAAGGTGTGGACAAATTGATGTGAGTGGTTGAATTATTACAGCTTAGAAAGTGACTGGTTGTCATTTCAGACACAATAGCTGATTCTATATGTGCTCTCAACTTGTTACTAACATACTAGTTTAAATCTGATGGCTGAACATTTTTAGTTTGTAATGAACTAAGAGTATACACATGATTATTTAATATGGTTATTAAACCATAAGAAACACATTAAAAGTAGAGACATCTTTTTTTTTCCCTTGTTTACTGACTCTACTCAAAGATGCTGCTGTGGCATAGGGAAGCATACCATGTTATAGGAGAGAAAGCTGATGCTCTTTTTGTCTTTTTTTTTTTTCTGTTCAGCGGTCCAAAAATTTCCCATCTTCTCGGACTTGTATTTGACAACTGTACAGTTACTGTCTTATTTAATATTATCCTAGTTTTTACAAATTATTTATTGCAATATGTCAGGAGCTAACTTGACAATCAGATCACGTCTTTGCTCTGCTCTTCCCAAATAATTTGCCTTTGCAGTAGCGAAGATTTTAAGAAGTTATTACTTGCTGTTATGTCATGCAGTCCTCTTGTTCTCATCTTATTTTCTCTGCCAAAAAGCAGTTAATTAGTTGAATAAAAGAGATGTCTTGCAGTGAATCAATACTGAACAGTGAAACAGACTTCATACCTCCAGCAATGTATTTACAAGCTTGGGAGAGGTGAAAAAACAGATCATAGCATTGAGAGAGGGAAGAAGAGGACAAAAAATAATTTCTCACTTGTTAATTTGAAAAGGGGAACTTTCTTGCAAAATGACTTTCCTCTGTAGTACCCTGCAGTGAAACTGGGATTTGTGGTTGTCTTATTTGCTGCATTACCTTTGTCATGTGCTTGCTGGGTATATGGCATTTTTTGTGTGTTCACTTTGGATCCAGGTTGTGGTTGCTGTGGTTTAGAGGAATAAATGCAGCAAATAAGCCCCTAATGGTGAGCAATAGATGACCTCACCTGAAGAGATTGCTTATGGCCCAGGTAGGTGATGTAACTCTTGCTCCCTAACTTTTGTCATTTTAAGTGCATTGGAGCATTCTTCCAGGCAGAGTTCTCTGCTGTGGGTTTTGTTGGTTTTGTAGATGTTTCTCTAAATGGGTCTTTAAAAAGTAGTTGGTGTTTCCTATTGAGACTGAAAGCAGAGTGAGAAATAATAGTCTCAGTCTTTCTCTTCAACATTGCAGTCTTTAAGATTTTTTTTTAAAACGGCGATTAGCCTGTGTTTCAAGGAAATATTCTATTCAGCTTAAATATGAATGATTCATATTTCCTTATGTTATTGCACAAATAAATCAATGGCTGATTTCATTCAAAGACAGGGATTATGTGGGACACATTGTTTTGTTTTTAAGCCCCCTGAAAACACAACACAGTGTTATGTGGCTTGGGAAGACCCATGCAGACTTTCTATGCATCCCTTAAGAAAACATTGTCCAGGATTCTCATAAGCGCCTCACTGCTGAGCTGTTTCTGCTCCATTTCATAAATGAAAAACAAATGGTTCCCTTTATAAAGGGAATGGGGACAAATTTGCCAAACAGCTGTAATAAAAAAAAGGAACATAAACCTTTTAGATGGAGCTCATGGGTTCTGCTCCCCACACTACTAAAGCATTAATATAAGCAAATAGTGCTGGTTTCAATATAGCTGTGGCACAAATGTAATACTTACTGGCTCACAGGAGTGATTTCTGAGGCTGAATTTTTGTTAGTTTCTTCTTTTGTATGTCTTCTGTTGATCAAGATAATATCTTTGATTTTTACTACAGCATCTTAATATTTAAGATATTTAATGCATGGAATACGAGTGAAAATAATTACCACTATATGTAACTCTCAGCAGCATCTTTAGATACCCGGATCACTCTCAGAAATGGCCTTATCTAGAATTTTTGCAGTGGTGAAGCAAAGCTTCCTTGGGCGCTGGAAGAAAAGTGTCATGAAAATCCTCTTGGTAAAACTGCAGTCATGATAGGTTTAGAATTTACCTTTGTACTGCTGTGCAGTCTGCATGAAGCATATAAGGAAAATGTGTTTTTTTGAATAGGGTACAAGTTGAACAGATCTTAAAAAGAGTTAAAAAACCGCGAAGTATTGTGGGGCCCAAATTATGTTACGGGCTCACCTAGTTTTGGGTAGAGGTCAGAAAGAAAACCACAATAATAATTATTTTGCCTTTCACAGCTGATCCTGGTAGTAAAAGGCAGTTTCAGTTAAGATTAGATATTTTATTCAATGGCTCTTTCAAAGAAAAAAAGGGTCCTAGCCTGGGGCCCTGATGTAACTCTTCACTGACTACAATCACAAAGAAATTTCTTTCATTACATATTTCCCCTCTTAGCTGTTGTCTGTGTGTGGATTGGAATGGATCTACCCACCAAGTTGGTACAGATGGCTGTGTTCTTGGCTGTTACACTGAATTAATTGGTGTTTTCTATTCTATATATGCCCTCACATTGTCCATACCCCAGTAGCTGAGTGCACTGAACAATCTATGTGACATATGTCACACATTCTTTTTCTCTCTGATCAGTTTCCCTGGAGGGGAAAGATGTGCAGCATGTTATCTTGCTCTGGGAGCATGGCAAAGAGATTTTAAGAGAACCTCCCAGGTCACCAAGTCTCATCTCTGGCTATTGCAGAACCCTGCTTTACATAATGCTCTTGTGAGCTGAGCAAGCTCCAGCCAAACATCAGACTTCTTTGTGCTGCTACTGGAGTGTGGACACTGAAAGCTTGGTGGCAAAGAGATTTTCCAGTTTTCTGCTTGTCAGTGTGCATCCTCACTTTCTCTCGGAGCTAGCTGAAAAACAGCTAGAGAGCTTTTGTAAATAATTCTGCTATCTTGCACCTGTGAGATGTTTTGCACCTTGTTATTGTTAATCTGAGGGATTGTTTGGGAAATGGTTGTTTTAGGATCTGACGAATCATCCTGGGGTGTGGATGGCCAAGGATCCAATGACCTTATACCATCCCAACGACCTAGGGTATAAAACCCATTGGTATATAGACAAATAAATTCATTCTATCCTGTTCTTCCTGAGTTCGGCTGCGTCTTTTCTCCCCGGGCTGTGTCTAACTGCGACACTGGAGAGCTGTTGTGCTACTTTCATATAAAGATTGGAAATCTTTCATTTCGAGCTGCAGATTTTCTGCCTTGTTTTTTGCCTTTTCCATTTTGTGTCCGTGTTGTTCTTGATCTTAATTAGCTCTTTTCCTTCTAGACTCTCTGTCACACTCGCTGAATTTACAGGCACCAATCTTTCTCTTTGCATATGTTTTGGTAGGCTGTTGTACTGTTATTACGGGTTTGACTATGTTTGAGATAATTGTTATTTCATCAAAATTAAAGCTGAGAAAAATCATTCCTAGTGGATTTAATTTTTCATTTCTTGAAATCATTGACTTGAACTACAGCAGAAATAGTGCTGTACTGATGTATGACAAAACCCTTCCTTAAAATTTAGGTAAGAAACCTACTATATATTTTTTTAAAATATTGCTTAAACATCTAATAGGATTCAGTTTAGTCTCCTGTCCCTCCTTTAAGAATAATCGTACCGGTTTCAAGGCAGTCTGTGTTGAACAAAGTTTCACATTAAGTTGGGAAATATATCCTTCCAAAGCATAAAGTGCTTGCTAATAGCAAGTCAGGGGTGAAGTTGTCCTGCCTCAGCCTGGGACCTGAGGCAAGTCATTAAAGCAGTACAGCTCAAACTGTACTGCCTTGGAGTAAGTCCCTTGGTGACTGCAGGTCCTGGCCTATAAATACCTGGAAATGCCTCCATCTGTGTCATCCTCAGCGCATCACAGGGCCACAGTGTTTACCCAAGTACAGGGTTGCGGCATGGGGCTGCAGTGCTGAGCCTGCAGGGTGGGCTGCTTGGTGGTGAGTTCCCACCAGGTGCAGATCTTCCTCTCTCCTCTTTTCTCCTCCCCCCAGCCATGCAGGACTGCTGCTCTGGAGTATGTCACAGAAAGAAAAAGCAGAATTGACCTGATTGCTGATGTTGAGTCACAGGCTAGAAAAGAGGCCATTCTGCTGTGCTCCAAATTTATGAGAAACTAGGGCAGTTCAGTGCAAAGGGCTGGGGAACTTTAGTTTTGAGTTTGACACTAGACCTGTCAGGTTTGTCTGTAACTTAGTATGACAATGACTCTCACAGTGTGTCTGCGTAGTGTTGATCTGTGGCAAATGATCCACGTTTCTGGAAAAATGCACTTATTTCTACTGGGTTTATACAGAGCGCCTGAAGTGTCTCTTACTGCATTTTCTTTCTGATGGCTATACTTTTGAGGACTTTTTTTTTAAAAGAAATTTAGGCTGATTCAGAAGTCCTCCTCTTTGCAATTTGCTGTTTCAAATAGTTGCTGGAAACAGGGAAGTGGGATCTCTTCAATCACCCCTTGCTTGAAAAGGTCTGGGTCTAGAAGTGATCAGCATATCTGATTTTACTCCCTCATTAAATTAAGGAAACATTATGGATATGGATAGCATCAAATTAACGATTCTCTTTTTGAACCATTTATTGTTACTGTTAATAGATAAAGGTTTTTTTAATCCATCTGTTTGTCTTGCATGATAGATGTTCATCATAAGTCCTGTGCTCGTGCCAGGCATAAAATATTCAAAGAAAACTTGGGGTTTCACCTTTCTCCGTAGCAGAAGGTAGTTTGAGTTTTGTAAAACTGTTGTTTTGGCTTGCTAAATGTATAAATAGAAGTGAATTTGAGAATCAGTTTTTATAGGTAGTTTGAATATAGTTTGGACCACTGAGTTCAAATACTTCTGTCTTCAAAAGAGTTACTTCTGAAGTTCTCTCAGAAAGTCTCCTATTCTAAGAGAGACTTCATCAAACCTAAATTTTAGCTGTCATGAACACTGCTTTGTCAAATTAGTATAAGTGACTTTGAAAATGTTACCAGATCAGCGTGTTTTAAATTTGCATCCATCTTTCATTCACTTTTGTGATCATGGACTGCATGTGATACAGACAATTTGGAATTAAATTCTTTTTTCTCTTTCCTATTACTGCTTTCCTAAAAGAGCTCAGCTGTGGTTTTTGCCATAGAAATGTTAATAAAACTTCACTCTTACTGCCTGATCTGTCCTCTTTTCTACCTATCCATCCCTAGTTCAATATCCCCTCCACTGTTAAGTCAATGTAAGAAAAGAAACTTGCAGTTTCCAGTTCTGTTGAGACCTACTGATACATGGATATCCTGTTGCTCCACTGAACTCTGAGCAGTTCACTTTGATGGATCTCCTTTACTCTTCCTTCTGCTAATGCTACTTGATTTTGGTGGGGGGGAAACTATCATTTTCCCATCACAATTCAATTGATTAAATGCATGATATAATCTATTTTTTTTAAACAGGAAATTATGGGGAAAGTGGAATGGAAGCCTTCAAGGAGCTGGCTGCCCAAGAGGGTCTCTGCATTGCTCACTCGGACAAGATCTACAGCAACGCAGGGGAAAAGAGCTTTGATCGCCTGCTCCGCAAGCTGCGAGAGAGGTTACCCAAGGCCAGAGTGGTGGTTTGCTTCTGCGAGGGAATGACAGTGAGGGGCATCCTCATCGCCATGAGGCGCCTGGGCGTGCTTGGGGAGTTCCTGTTAATTGGAAGGTAAGGCTCTGAGTGTGATTTCTCTGCCTTTCTTCTCCCTCTCGTCCTCTAGGCGGGCCTTTGATTTCAGAACTGTGCGTCTTAGGCTGCCGGTAATTTCCATATTTACATGCCTAAGGGATGAAAAGAGGTGGCAAGATGGTAGAGCAGGTTCTCAGGAAGGAGATATGAAGATGTATGCCAACTTGATCAGTGGTGATAGCTTTTGCTGAACTAAATGTTAATTACTAACTATTTCATTTGGATATATGATGTTACTGTTTTTGTGCTTTTGCACACTCTAGAGGAATGTTTCATGGACAGACTTTTTAGACCTGAAGTAGGGAGTGAAGAATTCTGGTTTCAGCATGAGATCTGTGAAACATGACAAAGTTTTTTGTGTTTAACTAAGGATGACCCCTCATAATTTGAAACTCCAAATTATCGAGTGTTTTGAATTACTGGAACATTTTTCCCGTCTTATGATTACAACCTGGCATTCTCAGTTGTACACTTTACTGTGATCTCTGCTGTTGAGAGCTGGGGCACTGATATTATGCAGGCTGGTTTGGTTTTTAAAACATCAGACATGCTGATGGCTAAATGAGTATGTATGTGTGTTTTTATGTCACCAGAGTAATAGTGCAGATATGCGTTGGACAGAAAAAGGCTGTTTTTATCAACATGAGGATGGTTTCTTTGCTCTACTAGAGTTTATCTTTGTAGGTATTCACTGAAATATGGTCATTTTAGTTCTATCACATACTTTATCCACATTTCCATTTTTGTGATAATTCTTATTTTGAGGCTTCTTTGACTTTCACCTTGATTTCTGCAATGTCTGTTTTTCTGTCTCAATGAACACTGCTCAAATGATGATGGATATTTTCTGTCTTCTCTGTTAGACTGACAGTGTCTGCTTTAATCCTTCTATTTACTTTCTGTTTCCTATTCGTAATTTTAACATTCCTTGAAGGAATGTTTAAATGAATTCCTTCAAGGCCTTTGACAGCTGTTTCCATGCCTACTTAGCTTCTGTTGTCATCTGATCTTATCAGACTTTTTTGTCCCGTTCTTTCCCTAAAGTCTTTGTGTCTGTTATTGCTGTGACTGGGATCCTCTCCTTTTGCTCTGTGCTATGGTATTGTCTTCCCCTGTATTGTTCTTCAAAACCCACAGTTATGATTTCTACAAGGCAGATAGCTAATCTGGCCTAAGCAATAGACTGAAAGCATTAAGTCACTCTCATCTATTTTTTGTTGCAGTCAGTTTTTGTTTGCAATCTATTTGAAGTTGAGGTTCTATCTCTAGAAGGTTGTGAAGATAAGATATAGAACGTTTGGAGGACCATCAGCACTAAAATGAAATAAAGAGTAAGGCTGTATTTAAAATGGTGTGTTCCAGACGTGTGCTTCACGTGCATCATTTCGTTTGCATCAATTGAAATGAATAATGGACGGCTTCGGGAGTGACATGATTTCCGTATGTGTTTTCAGTGAATAGAAGAAACTGAATATAATAAAATTAGTCTCAGTAACAGCATCCCTGGTCTTTTAGTAAATGCCCTGCAGCTTAAGGCAATGCTGTGCTTTCTTTGCGTATTGTCACTGTAGCAGTATCTCGTTGTTCAGTGATTTTGGTGCTCCATCTTGATGCTGTCCATACAGAGAACCAAAGAAATCAAACCTCCCATATTAAGCCACAAACCACGGTTTCCTATTAGATTACTTACTCCATCCCCTACTCCTTGGATGTGTGGAACATTTAGGCTTGAAATTTTGACTTAGAGCCCTTACCAAACAATACATTGGTCCATGAAGCTCAGTTGTTTGTCCTAGAATTTGTCCAACAGTGTAGTTCTGAGCTTTTTGTCAGAAATGCTCACCTATTAAATGCTAATTAAGGAATTTCTTTGGAAATCACCTTGTATTTTTCAGGTAGATTTTCACATACCTTTCTTTCCTGCTGGTGATTGAGTGTGTCAGACTCCTTTTTTAGGGCTGAGTGGATTCTGTGAATTGTAAAACAGGCTGGTTATTGCTTTGCATAGTCTGGATCGTGCACAACAGCTGGTTGAAATAAAAAAGTATTACAGGGCTAGCACATGTTCTTATGTGCTTGCAGAACTAAAAGAAAATAAGTTTTATTTGAATTGTCCTAATTAAGTGATTTTTTAAAATGGCAAATTTAGCAAACTTGTGAATAAGCAAGTTGCAGTGGAACTGCAGTGCTATGAATTTGGTCATCTATATACAAACAGGAAGCAAGGCACACGTTAATGTTACTTTGATATGCTATTTAGTCTTTTTTATTCAAGTACTCAGCTAAGCAAAAAACTAAGAGCCCTAAAAGAACACTCTTTTAATTGAGGGAAGTGGGAGTGAATGTGAAATCAAGATTTTTTCTTTTTTGCAATAATGGGCTAAACAAAGTCTTTAGTTTACCCACAGGTTTGTTATCAGCCACATTTTATCAGCCCTGTACTCTTTTCTGACTCACTGTAAAGAGGAAGCCTTTGCAAAGGAACACCTGGCTAAATACTTCTCTTCCTGCTACATCCTCAATATTGCTGTTTACCCAAGCAGACAGGAACAACTTAGCTTAACTAAATTCATGCTATCAGAAAGAGAGCTGGGAACTAAATTTGATTTCTCTTTAATCTGAAGTTCGGTCTTCTTTACTATTGCAAGTGGGAGTCTGTTAATTTTAGTGGGAAGGGAATTCCTCTTTCTGAATCTGAAGGGAAGCTGGAATTAAGACGGTAGAATAGACGACGTTACAATCCTGCCTGAGGCAGAATGGCAGATATTCTGAAATCGACAGTGTTGAAATGTAGTGGAGAATCAGTGAGAAAATTTAAACTTTGAAATGATAATGATAAATCTTAAAAGGGACTGATAGTGGAAGGGAAAGAAGCCAAAACTTGATCATGGCTTTTTGTATAAAAAGAAATATTAGAATAGAATTGGAGTAAGCAAAGGCAAAAATTATGCTAAAAATTTAACTGTACTCGTAAGAGAGTTCAGGTGATAGCTCTTTCAGCAGAAATTAGTTTTGATGTAAAGAGATTATGTAGGAAGATACTCAGCCTCATGTGTCTAATCATGTTTATGCGGGCCACTGGGTTTTATATTACTTAATAAGTATCAATTAGATTTTGTGAGAATCTTGCAAGATGGATGAATCTCCTATATATGCCCTGAGATCATGCATCAAGAAAAGGCATGTAATTGACTTTTCAAAATCAGTATGAGTTATGCAAAGCAGATGAAAAACAAGTGAAATAACCAGTTTTAAGAGATGAGCTGAGGTCATTGGAGAAGAGAAATTTTTAGATAAATAGTTGGAAATTAAAATGCTCTTTCAAGATTTGTTCTCTTAAACTCCTGCACTCAATGGTTTGTGTAAAAGTATGGGAGCTTTACGAAGGAAGGGATGTAGTAGTGCCCATGCTGTTTTCCAGTACAGCCCTTTGTAAAGGTCTAGGTACTGCTTCTGTAGGCTTTCTGGTGCTTTATGGTCTCCATTAATGTTGCTGTATGGGCCGTTGTGGAACTATAAATTTTAAGTGTCAGTAGAGTGATCTCTCCTGGAAGTTGAAATGCTTGGCAGTGAAGGTGTGGTTGGATTCTCTGCTGTCAACCCAGTACATTACGGAGGGCAAGTCTGCTCTTTCTATGTATCTAATAAAACTCATTTAGCATAGGATGGCAGAGCTTTCAGGATGCATACTATGGTGAATTTTTTCTGACTGCCCTCCCTTCAAAAGCCAATATTAATAATTGTTTTGGCATTTAAATTCACACTTTCTAAAATATTGACAAAGCATTATCTCTGTAAGCTCTTTGGTCCTATTATCTGACATTGCTGGACAGGTGGAACTTGATTGCATCCAAGTTCAAGAGTAAACAACTTGTTGGTGAATTGACAGACGAAAGTGACCTGATGTGCTCAATCCCCGGGCAGCAGGGTATGTGGGAGGATTTTGGCAGGTGCCTAGGGCAGTTATCACCTTCCAAAGCCTTGGATTTTATGGCAGAGCAGACATGTAATCCCACTGAATTGGTACAGGAGTTGACAGAGGAAGGGTTTGCCTACCCCAGTCAGACCCATCAGTTCCTTAGTGCTGAGGTTATCGAGCCTTTTTCAGCTCCATCCCAGCAGAGAAGGAGGGCCTCTGTACTTGAGGACACCATGGCTAAGGCAGGGACCCAAACCCTATCTACAATAATCACCCCAGTTGTCAAAAAGTGGTAGCAGAAATAGACAGGTCCATAACATCATTTAGTGAGGGAGGAGGGAGTATCTGGTCAGGAAGCTGGTCTTTCAGCAAGGAAGCAGGAGAAGTGACAGAAGTTTCTCACTATTTGAATCTATTTTAATTGGCAATAAATGGTTTTAATTTGCCTCAAGTTGAGTCTCTGGCCTGTAGTGGTATCACAAATACCACTTCACATATGTGGCTGAGAAGACTGCCTGCCTCTTGCTCCCTGATGAGTCCCTGGTGCCAGTGGCTCATGCCTTACTTACAAAATGACTGAGAATATTCTACTGTTGATGGGATGTTCTTGATAAAGGAGATCACCATCAGAGGATATGACTCTTCTTTTAAGTTTGACTAGCTGAAAGAAAGATGCTGTACTCTGCTCTCCAATGCAAAATATCTTCATTTGTCAGAGGGGCTGCCCTGTATTTATCGAAAATCAAAGACAAATATCCGCATACTCCCAAAGGTGCTAAAATGTTTTACAGAGTCAATGTGTTTAATTCCATTTTAAAAATATTAACTATTTTCAGCTACTTAAGAGATTACAAAGAAATCAGTAAGAACAAACAATATGGTTTCAGTGGGGGAAAGAACACTGCCTTGTGCTAGCACAGATTATCTAGGATAGGTTTGGGCCTTATAAAACTGACAAAAATAGTAGATGTGGCACAGTGATGATCATGATACTGTTCTATGCCAGCTTGCTATGAATGGCAATGTGTTAAGAAAACTGGTAGTAATCCAGCACTGCCAAATGTATAGGATTGAACCCAAACCATTCATATTCCACGTGCTGATTTTTGAGAGGGCAGTCTGGACGGTAAAACTCGGTGGTTGGAAAGTACCAAGTAAAGATGACAACACAATTGGCATGCTGAAAATAAAAAGAAAAATAGTAATTTAAGACCCAAAGGTTTACTTTCCATGCATTTTAATGCAGAAAAGTGGACCATTTTTTCTTTCTGGTACCTCCAAGACCAAAGATATTTAGAATGACTACTTTTAATATTTCTGGTTTTGACACTTAGTGGAAGACTGTTTTAAATAAGTATTTAGATATAATCGGAGGCTTAGCTGGGTTTGAATTCAAATTCCTGGGTTAAAATTGAGGTAGATTCTGTGAAATGCTGAAATAATTCATTATAATTTTTCAAATACTTTCAGAGCCCAACTGAAGTTGGCATTTAAGCAAAGTATTGTCAGTTAAGATAGTCCCATCTGGCAAAATCGGACCATTTCTTGAACATTATCAAGGTTTGTAATAGGATCCACTGCTAACTTTAAAGTCTGAAACCTCAGAACATGTACCTAGAAAATTCTCTACCTTATTAATGGTTCAGTTTGTAGTTGCAGCCTATCACCTGTTTACTGTGACAAGAATTTATAATCTGTGTGGATGAAAACAGAATTACATGATGCAGGAAGACTGAGAAAGCATATTTTGTTTACCCTCTAACCTACAATAACATCAATCCATGTTAAAATGCAATTGCATATAAAGGGCCAATTAAATAGCTATATATTTGAGCAGAACTGCATTTTGAGTCTTAATAACAAAAGCAATGTTCACTTTTATAGAGACAAGAAAATACAAGAAGGGTGTGTATTTTTTATGGTAAATGTGATTTATGTAGTGGGCAATTTTTAAAATATGGGCATGTTCCTTTATCTTTTCACTTCTTGCTTCTATGTGGCATGAGTTAAACTAGGTTTTGTATGTAATCAAAACTCTTTCATATGAGTATCCAGAATTAGTTTTAAAAGCATGTATTAACCCTTAGCTATTCCTGTGTATGCACTCAGTGCTTTAAGTGAGGATGAAATTTATAAAAGTTGTAGGTGAGATACTGGTTCTTTTGTAAATATTACTTAACTTTTTAAGAAGAACAGCCTTTTTTTTTGTAGCTCAAAATGAGTATTTCTGCTTTATACAATAAAAATAGGTACAGAATAGTAAATTTCAGCCCAGGTGTCTCTATGTTATTCCTAGTTCTTCACAGAAGACTCTAATGCACAGTTTTCATTATGGTGTTAATTAAAGTGAATCCACTTCAGAGGAAAGAGGTCACATCACCAACAAGTGTGAGACTGTTCTGGCGGTCCATGCGAATTCCTGCCCACACTTCCAAGAAAGGTTCCATACTGATAGACATGAAATACTAGGTCTCCAATAGCTTGAAGACATAGGAAAAAGCCCAAACCCTTCATCACAGTCTTTCTGGGTTGTTTTTTTCTTTATGATCTCTACAGTTTTCTGTCTTCACATGCCAGTATATCCAAAGACTTCTTGAAAGAATCCTGTTTATAGGGATTTAAGGTTGTAGGCCATGCAGATGTGAAATGGTATGTACTGTACTTGAATGCTTGCAGACTATCTGTGGTAAGAAATAATGAACAGAATACAATGTTTAGATTAAAAGCAGCTTTGGGTATCTTTTGTTCTTGGACAACAGTCATACGTCACTCTGGTGTCTATACAGCAGCTGGAAAGAAAAACAATATCCAGGCTAATGTTCGGAAGACTAGATGTTGTATTATAAAAAGTAAATATGATGTTTTAACAAAACCAAATACATATATAAGACTAAAGTGGAAGCAGCATTGATTATTAAAATACAGATTTATAAGTTAAGATGTTTTAATAAAGTAAATTCTCAGTTTTTTTTAAAGTGGTATGAAAACTTGCTGGTTTAAACAGGATGTGAAAACATGTTTTAAAGCAATATACACTTTTTAATGGTAGGCATTAAGGTACCTTTTTAGAAGAGGTAAAGGACTAGTGCTTTTTTGTTTCTGAATGTGTAGTGCAGTGGATTATCAAAGCAAACAAATTATATCTTTCACTTGCTTAAATTGCTGGAGTAGGAGAGGAAACAAAAGCATACAACTAAGTGTCTTAAAAGTGTTATCAAATGTGATGCTTGAACTTTATGATGGTAAAACTTGTTGGAAAAAAGTTTCAGGTTTCTAGATTTCTTGAAAACTTCTGGGATTCTAAGGCAGTTTATGCTTCTTACTTAGCAAAGGAAAGCTAGGACTTGGTTCAGTGTTTTCAAATTGTCTTGGCATGGGTTCTGCAGGAAGAGTTATCTAAGCAAGTAAAATAAAACACTAATACTGTGACCTTTCAAATTTCTACATTTTACTTCTGGTTCCTTTCAGTACTCAAATACAAATGAAACTTAAAGAGGTTCTGGTAAAAACATGAGCAGAACTCTCCCTCAAAATATAAAACTCTATCATTTTTGTCAGGTTTATTTTCTTAATTAACAGCAAATTAATCACCTTTTTTAAAGAGGAAAACCGGAAATTGAAGATTAATATTTCCTAGAATAATAATTACTATTCATTATTAAGAATAATTATTTTTGTGTTTCCTGCCACATCTTGGTATAAAAATAGATTTTCCTCTTGCAATATTGGAATATATATAATCAACTGATTGTAGCAATTCCAGTCTTTGGATCAGTAGAAAAACCTTGATAATAGGGTTAAGTTATTGACTGAAAGTAATAAGTGCCTGAGCGGTGCCCATACAAACAACACTTATTTTGACAGGGACAAGCACATCAAGGGGAAAATAATTTATGTTGCATTTAAGTACCTTTCTCCTGCATCCTGGAAAGGAGAGAATTAAATGCTTTACAGCTCCTGCGAATAATCAGTTGGCTCCACTTTCAGTGCAGAAACTTAGTGGTTGTTTAAACCTTTAGCTCATTGAGCAGAGAAGGTAAAATAAAGAGCAGGGTATGACGCTGTGGAGAAAGGCTGTATATTTTCATACACTGCCTGATTTCATTAATTTTTTTCCTTCCTTTTACAAATGCCCTTAACCTAATGGCCTTTGCTGGAGAACCCTGGTACACTTCCAGGGCTGGAAAATGTGCACAACTTTCAGCAGTCTGAGGAGCTGAATTCATCTGAAAGGAGGCTAGCCCTGAAGCATCTGTATGAACATGCACTGTGGAAATTTTATGTCATGCAAATGTTGTAATCTAGCAGCTAAATACATACTGTCTCAAAAGCAGAAATTAAAGTGGACTAAAGGCACTTGGCCCATGTTGGTAGATCATTAGTCTGTTGGTTTTCTGCTGAATTTTTCAGCTAAGAAAAATCCTTTCAGTTTCTGTGGCATAGTAGTGCTTTAGGACCCAATGATGTCAAGAACTTATTTCACAAAGTCAAAGCTGGCTCTTTCATGTTTCACTGTTGCCTTTTCAGCACCACCAGTCTGTTCTGCTGTAGGACTAAAAGACTGTGGAACTGGCCAGCTCTTGACCCCATTTCACTCCAGTCATTACTTACCTGAACCTCAGTTCAGTTATTTGCACCTCAGAGAGGGAGAATCAAAATAAGAATTTTGTTTCAAAGCCTTTCAAATTCACTGCTGCCTGATAAGTGACCTGGCACTTATTTTAACTGACTTTAAACCATATGCATTATTCACTATGAGCTATTTGTGGGTAAGCTTCGATACCTAGGGCTCATACAGTTATTTTCCATGCTGGTGATTTGGTTGTAGTTATTGATTCTGTGGGGAGTCAGTTTTAAGGCTTTTTTCCTCTTGGCCCTCTTTGAGGATAATACTGGAAGGATGCAATTCAGATCAGAGCTAGAAAAATATACTACTGTTCAGCTTAATAGAAATGGAGTGAGCTATTTTTATTCTGCTTTGCAGAATAAAACTCAATTCCTTGGTTTCATTGCTAAGAAGAGACTTAAAATCATGTCTTGCATGATGACATGAAGATCAGGAAAACTGCATAATAGGTCAGATTTAAGCAATTCTGTATGCAAAAATAAGAATGTAAATGTGACTCCAGTTATGGTTTCTGCTTATTTCTCACAGCAGGGTGAATCATTGTGAGTTGCCATTCATAATCTATACCTTTTCTCTACTCTTCCTGTAGTGTATCTCTGAATATACACTTTTAGCTGCTTCCTTATTGTTATATATTACTTCCATTCTTCAGTTCTTGGCATGTTGCATTTTGTTCCTTGCATCTTCATCCATCCTTTCTTGATCTTTCTGCCCCATTTACCTGAGTCTGGACTTTCTTGAACTCTTCAGCACCTGCTATTTTTTGTAGTAAAAAGTCTGCAGTGCTGGTATAATTTCCTTTCTGTTAAGTCATGAAGAGTTTTAGAGTTTCCTTGATCAGAAATGGAGATAAGCAAAACTTGCTCTCGAAAATCTTACTCATGTAAAGGAGATGCTTGAGGAACAGGTTAATTTCATGGCTCTTCTGTGTTATCCGTTTGTTTCTTTTGTGTTAGGCAGATAAGCACCCTACACCTAAAGCCGTAATTAAATAAACCTACCAATTTAGGAACGATGTATCCTCTTTTTGTTTGTGGATGTGCAACAAGCAGTCAAAGAAAAGAGGCCCTCCCCCTCAAAAGAAGTGATGCAGCTGTATAAGGCTGGTCCTTTTGTTGTTTTCAACTCTTCATGATGGGACTTTGTGTTGTTATTGCCATTAAAAATATACAAGATGGAGTGTTTTTTTATCATATTTACTGCTGTTACCTTTACCGACCTGAAATACTGTAATTGACTTGAATCTGGTCTCATATGCTATCCCTGGTATTTTAAAACTAAGTTCTGAGGAGAGGCAACGGTATAAGGGAGAAAAACTAGGCCAGTGTTCTGACTTTGGAGGTTGACAGTTGATCATTCTCAGGTTTGCAAACCGAGTACATGCGAGGACTCACTAAGGGGTAGCACAATGTAAGCCAACAAACCAAATGCCCAAGCCTATTGGAAATGCCACTGCTAAGGCCAGTGCCCAGACTGGTTTCCAGTGGAACATCTAGAGTACAAAACTAGAGGTGTTAATCTGCTTGCATCTCAAAGGAATTTGTCTCAGCAGGGTGATTACACTGTATGTTAAATGAACCTTGATTGGCAATGGGGAGTTTGCACCATTTACAAGAGACTCTCCATTGTCTCTAAGTTTAATACAAATAGAGGGTGATAAAGCACAGTGTTTCTTGAGAGGTGTATGTCCAAGCATGACTGATGTCTTTTATCTGTTTGTCATTATGTTTATGGGAAAACTTCTTAGATGGGGAGACTTAACTCAAGTAACTGTACAACCAGCTATTCCAGCAGGGTAACTATTGCAGCTGTAGAAAGATGTAGGCAGAAGTAAGAAGGAGGAAAGATAAAAGGTTAAGAAAGGAGAAGGAGTGGCACTACAATGCGAGAAAGAAAAATATCCATTATAGGAAGGCAAATAGAATGTGGAAGCGGGAGAGGATGAGTTTTAAGAGTCTGTACGTAAGACAGAGATGGAGAGTGATAGAGTTTTGGTTACAGGCAATTATTATTTTTTTCTGATCTAGACTGAGATATGTTAAGATACATGAAAAAGCAGAATCGTGACTCCACGCTGAAAAAGTGGTGGACTGCTAGCCCATCAGGCTTCCATACAAGGATGCTTTTGTTGAACTGAACCTCTCCAGTAAAATATCAGGGGCTGAATTCTGTTTTCTTTTTGCTGTGAATCATGAGTGACACTCTGGACAGTAGTGCTCCTAAAGCAAGTGTGAAATAAGAATATCTTTCCGATAGGAAGAGCTTACCTGTAAAAAGAGAGAAATATCGACATGTTCTAGGATCATGTTTGTCCTTGGCGAAAATCCAGTGCCTGTGATTCAAATAAAGATCTTCTAATTTTTTTTTTCTCTTCTGTGAAGCAATATATCTCCTAGAATGCTGTCTGGTTATTTTGTTTTCCAGACAGGTGATTGACGTTTCTTGTAATTTAAATCTTTGGTATAGAAATTCCAGATGTTGTTCTTGTTTAGACCTTCCTAAGCTATTTACTTTGGGAAAAACTAAGTGGTGTCTGTGAGTTCCTAACATGAGTCTGAATATAAGAGAATGTTTTCTTTGTACTTTACATTTTCTGGCTTTTAATTGAATCAAGCCTTTCTAATGGAACAGGGAATGTGAGTCTACCTGGATTTATTTTCATAATTTATGTTGGACATAGCATCATGTTTGTCCTCATGTCATTTTCTAACTAAAACTGTTTTCAAGGTTCTGCATGCTACAAATAGTTTGAGAAAAGGACAATATTTTAGGTCAGTGAAGTGCCGTACAAAGAGGGGTAATCTTGGCTCATAACTGAGTTTGCTGATCACTACGGCAACTCATGCAAGAAGTAACAATATTTAAAATGGAATAAAAATATTTTAGGAAAGAATGTATAGGAAAGACCAACCACCAAGCAGAAGAGGGACATAATTTATATATATTTATGGAAATGTTATTTTGATGTTGCATGAGGGTCATGGTCCCACTGTTTAAGTGGAGGTATTCAACACCAGCGTGAGCAGCTGTGCCTCATGTCCCGATAACCATGGAAAGAGGTTGACTGGGAGCCTGGAGAAGAAAGTCTTTATTGAAGTGCTGTGTTTCTTTCAGACTGTATAGGCACACTGATAAAAACTTCAGTTACTCTGACAGAGCTCCAGAAACAAAAGGTGATGGAGACCTACCTAAAGCCTCCTTTTCCTGACTTGAGGCAATAAAAGTTGTGGTATCAAATCTAGTTCTTCATCTTTTAAAAATCAAAGCTTTCCTTAAACCAGAGTCCTTGGATTAGAGAAAACTGGATTTGTGAGCCCCTTGTAATATTCAGAGTTCCTTGTAATTGATGATTTTGAGATTGCAATTTCCACTGAAGAATGTGGCTGTTTCACTGCAAAGTGTTTTACCAGATTAAAATTTACTTTTCCTGTTAACCTCAAATCACTTTGAGTCCCTAGACAAATAGATCTTCATATGCCTGTTCCTCACCTATCCAAATTCTCCAACTGTCTGCTCCTCGCAGCCTCTAAAATTAACTTCATAAATTGTTAATGCCTAGATCTGCAGTACAGTGGAAGCTGAAATAGTGGAGACACTACAAGAATAAATTGAATTTAACATATATCAGCTGTTGTATTTGCTGTGTTATTACGTGTTGTATGTAACTTAATATGAAGCTCTGGGATCCATTTAAATGAAACTGCCAGGAGTTTTCAGACTGAGAAGCAGAAGGAGCCTTGCTGTGTAACTGAAATCTCCCCTTGAGGTAGAAAGTAATTTGCATCTCTCTTGAAGGAGTCAGGTCTACTGATCATTATGGAGTATATGGAGAGCTAAATGATAGGGGCAGATGTACCGACAGAGAAACAGATGTGCAGTGCTCCAAATGATATGTATCTGTTTCCTTGGGTTTATTATATGGGAAGTCAATTTATGCTGCAGTGGGTAGCCAAGGAAAAACAAACCTCAGGACCTTGGTCTCTGAAAGGTGTGCATCTCCAGTTGCTTTTCTCCCTGCCGTTTTTTCAAAGATCTGTACAAATGATCGATTTTATAATCTTTTTGAAAGTTTAGTAGCTGAACTAAACATTCTGGAGGCAATGCTTATAGCAACCTGAAACAACTTTTAATGACTTTAATAGTTTGCTTTCTTTTCTCAGCAGGAAGAATAATTTTATTCTTTGCCAACCCAAACATTTTTCTTAAATCCAGAGCAATCTTGGGTAAATTTGAAAACAAACATGCTATTTCAAAATAGAAGGCCAGAATGCTCCTATTTTGAAAATGTTGAAACTATTTCTTCTAGAAAATGTCAAAATAAATTGTCATAACATCTAACCCTCCATTGTTTCCAAATTGGTGAATAATTTTGATCTCTCCACAAGTGTAATTTCCAGCTGATGTATTATTCACCCCTTTTTTCAGTTTTACTTATGCTTTTGAAATCCTGGCTGATAGTGACTCCACAGATCAAAATCTACCACTATTTTCACTAGTCTGAGACTCCATCCCGTTTTTATGGATAATAATAATAAATACAAGCCTCCATTTTTTTCTGTGACCTACAGAAATGCAATGTAAGTTATATAGACTCCAGTCCTTAGGAGCATGGGCCAGTGCTACATGCCTTCTCAGCATCATGGAATACACTGTTCCTGATAACCATCATCTGGATTTTTGGCTCCCCATAGAACGGCTTGGATTCAAAATCCTTATATAATGTCAGCTTTCCTTTTATCCTTAAGGAAAGCATTGATCTTTGACAAAGCTATCTAGAAGATGTCTTTGTCCGAAATGCCAAAAGGGAGTGTTCTGTAATAGCATAAAGCAGTGCTGGGAAAATACAAAGCTTCTGTCTGAGACTGGCCTTAGGAGATAAAGTATAAGGTATGCAGCTTAGATGCTGGCTTCTCTTATCAACGCTCTTAAAAATATATGCATGAGAACACGGAATGAACACTCCCTAAACAGCTCCCTAGAAAATATCTGCAAACACGCATTGCAACACAGAAGCTCCACGGCGTATGCAATGCTCTATCAGCAAGAGGAGGAGAGACCCCAAGAGGAGCTTGCCCAGCTTCACAGTCCTCCTTTTAAGGGTTAGGATCTTCCTGCAGTACCAGAGCAAGGAGAGCAGTCATGCTGAGCTCTTACATGTGGCCAAGTTGACCTCTAATGGCACCTCTCTGTCTGTCCCTCCCCATGTCTTCCTGCTCCCCTACTCCACTGGCTACAGGGATAAGATATATGCAAAGTGATGCAAGAGAAATGAAAAAATTCCAGCATCAGATAAGGAGGTTAGAAGGCATGTATACAGAAAGAAAGAAACAGATTTTTGTGAAACCCTTCTGCTTTTCAGGACAGAAAATGATCCTGTGTTGGCACCATCCCTTCTCTTGCTGAGAAAGGAGGCAATTTTGTCAGTAAAGAGACAATAACCTCATTTCTCTTACTGCTTGTTGATAGAAAGGTCCCTGTTGGAGGAAATGGGAGCTGTAGGTCATGTTTTGGTGTAGGGTATTTTTTATCTGAGATCACTTAGGTCATCTGGGATATGTGGTTCCTCCCATGGAGGCTTCCTACTTTTGTCCTCACATTTCTTACTGAGCTTATATGGGCAAGGGCAGGGATGATGTTCTTGTTCTGCGTAGATTTGCTTTAAAAAGGCAGCAAACATCAATTAGGCTCTGGTTTTAAATTATAATTCCAATAGTATGTGCTTATAATGTAACATTTTATTCTGGACTACTAAATAGCTATTTACTAGTATAAAATGTAAGCAGTAAGATTCCATTACAGCTCAAGAAGTGGTACAGAATAACATTTAGTAGGGTAGCAGAGAATGAGCAAAGTTATTGTCGATATATCTTTAGCTGGACTCTAATCATGCTAATTAAGATGACTAAAACACAGAAGGGAAGAAGATTCAGAAACAAGCTGAGACTTGCAGTCATAAAGGTCAGAAAAGCAACTTGATTAAAAAGCCAATGGATTTATTTATAAGCACTGTATAGAATACAGTGGTGTTAGATGTAGTTGTGGAGGAGAGTGACATAGTTTTATAGCAGTGATAAAGTGTTGAAGACACTGAAAAACAGCATTCTTTGTGCTTTTGTTACCTGCGTTTGTGCCTTGGTCCTTGCCTAGGGGTGCAGTAAGATTTTATTTGTAATTTTATTTCTGAATTCAGTGTAATTGAGTTAATAGTTCTTTCTAATAAATAGACCATCTGTTTGTGATTTTCAAGACAGAATATGCTTTTGCTCTAATCTTTATCTTATATTGTCTGTATGACCACGTATTTCATACAGCTGACATGTGATTTGCTTGTTGTAAGATGCTGTTTTATCTTATTTTTATTTATTTACTCACTCTAGGTTATATTTAATATTTTCTTTAAATTTTCTTTCTTTCATCTCCTGCTCTAAGAACTAATCTTTAATTGAACCTCCACAGTTTCTCTTATCATTTCTGGAGCATATCTGGCAGCCAAAAAAGCTCATGATGTTTTGAGAGGACAAAGGCGTGTCTGTACACCAAAATATCTGTTAACCAGCAGATAAATTTGTGTCAATAGAATACCCAACCAAACATTCAGAAGTGAGAAAGGGCCATTTAGGAGGTGCTTCCTTGCTATTTCTCAAGTCATATATTTCCTATTGTCTAGATTTTCATGCCCCTTCACAAAATAAGTTTAAGCTTGGGAAATACATGCTCATATAATTTACACACCTTCTTTGTTAGAAGTAGCATCCAAACTCTTTACTCATACATAAAATAAAGGTAGATTTATGATGTTGAGGCATTTTTGTTCTGGGTAACTTTCCATTCAGTTGTGAGATGGGACTAGAGTCTCTAGGACATGGAGCTGTACTTAACACACCCTGAAAAATTAGTTGAAGATGGGAAACTTGAAGAGTCTTAATGGTTTCCCTTTTTAGGGAGAGAAAGGCCTGAAGTTGTCCCCAGTCTTTTTTGGTACTGTTGGTGTGGGAACTCTTGACCTCAGGGTGGTGATTCAGGAAGCTATGGTTCATAGCTGGGGCCTCCAGTGCTGGAGGATCATTTGTTCTCACAGAACCTCAAGAGGGGGAATCTCAAGAGCTTGGTCTGTCTCTGAGTCCTTGGGCTACTGCTTTGATACATCTGAACTCCTTTTTGGTTTGTGGTTTCTGCTGAGTGGCACAAAACATCTGATTTCTCTTATGTTGAACACTAGATTTCTCAAGCTTGACAGCCTGTAGAGATAGCACATGTAATTGATGTAGTGTATTGAACTTTTCTTCAATTAAAAATTTTGTAGTTTTAAGTGTTAGGCATTTTATACTGGCTTCTGAAAATTAGTATTTAAAGTTTCTCAAAGGGAATGAATGTCAGAAGGAATCTATGAGCTATTTTAGAGAGGAAACAGGACCTAGATTTATGATTGGGTTTTTATCTATACTGAAGTTAAGGACAGTATCATATTTGTGATAATAGAACAGCAATTTGGCTTTACATCCGTAATCAGTTTGGTATAAATACATATTGCAAATTAAGCAGAACAGAGTCCTAACTTTTCAACTTAAAATAAGACTAATTTCCTGAATCTATTGTTTGTATTGCAAAATTAGATTATGTACTTTTCATTTACACTAGCACTCAGACTAGGCATACTCAATGCAATTGATACAGCTGGATGAGAGGGACATAAATTTTAAACCAAAGACAGATGTGAATCAGTGATTTTCTTTCACAGAAGTATGTAATTAAATAATGTCCTGCTCTGACATACGGGAGAAACGGAACCTTGGCTGCAACAAACATGTAACAGCAGCCCAGTGTTTTGAGGAACAAAGGGTGACATTTACGACAAAGACAGCATGTTATCAGTGAGATCGTCTCTCTGTAGTTAACAACACCTGTTTCTGAAGGGTCCCTCAATGCTACAAATTTTGCCATTTAAGATCTGTAGAACAGTGAATATTTGCTTTTGTTTTCCTTTTTTAATAGAAAAATTCTCTCAATGGTCAATTGTATATTCCAGACTGCCATCTGCATTAAATCTGCTGATGCCATTTTACATATCAGTGGCTGAGGTGCCAGGTAGAGCCTTCCAGGTCCCACATCTTGCAAGCAAGGTCTCCTGTCCGTGTTTTGGGTTTCTCTGCAGGGCACAGTGCACAGTCCTCTTTGCACTGCTAGAGCCAGAAGATGTATTTGATGGGTACATATGGCTGGCTTACAAATACTTCTGAAAAATTCTCCTCTACCTTGAGAAGGGAAGCCAGCACTTCTCCTTCCTTCATCTGCCATTTAATCAGTGTCACACTAGTCTGGATTTTAGCAGTTCAGGAAAGCTTTCTGAAATGCTCAACATCCTTAGGGACAAGCTTTTTCTCTGTGTTCTCAGCTCAGGATTTCTCATCTGCTAAATTTCCTTTCTTCCATCTTCTTCCTTCTTGATCTCTCATCAGGCACCTCCTGTCTTTTTTGGAATTCAATGCAATTAAGAAAATCTTGCTAAGCACTTTCTTGATTACCGACTGATATGCTCCACAGTTGTATCAAAATGAAAAACTCTGTTCGTCAACACATTACAACTGATATTTGATAGAAGATCCTTATTAGTTGATTATTTAATATAGCTATAAGGCTAGGCTTAGGTTTATGTATTATGAAGTTACTCAACCCAAAAATATTCAAACAATGCCTCTCCCACTGGGTACATGTTAATTTATAAGGTGAATTAACACTTATTTTCATGTTCTTTTTCCTACGTGCCAAGAAGAGGAGCAGAGAGAAAATCAGAGAGCGTATGCTAATTAACATGTTCTAATAACAGAGTGAGCCTGTCAGAGTCTCAAGCACTGAGGTTTACATAACTATCTGTTTCTTTTGCAGCTGCAATTATTCTGCATCAATTGTTCCCTAGCTTTCTCTTTTCACCAGACCATCAGGTAGAAGCAGGACCTGATGCAGGGCTTGCTGAGCCCAGAGAATCTGTTTGGTGTCTCAGTGTATGAGGTGAGGGAGGGATTGTAATGCTGTGCTGGAGACATAGACACAGACTCATCATAGTAGGTTATGGCAAAGTAATGACTATTTACCATGCTTTGCTGACCAAATTTCAGGAACAGTTGCTGGCAATGATCAGGCCTGGCTAAATGCCTGTTAGATTTATTTATGTATCTTTATGCCTTGCAGTCTGGCAAGTGTTTTGTTTATGGCAGGGTAGAGCACTTAGGTAGTGGATAACACATGCAGTCGAATGACTTTTTTTAAACCTTTTAATGTATCAGAATATATATTCTTTAGAGACTGTTCTTTGGGTTATGTTCACATTCTGTGGCTTGTACTTGCTTAAAAGGTTAAAAGTCTCTGGTAACCATGATTTCTGTTATTTCATATCAGACTGAGAACTGAGACAAACTATCTGAATCCTGAATTTTGTGTTTGGGGACAGCTGCTGCTGAATTAGTACTGAATGTTTTTGAATCACTGCTTGACATTTCTAATACAGCTGACTTTTGGAAGATCTAGAGTCAATTAAGATTGGTCACGAAAAATCATGAAGAGGGATTTACTAAGATAACAGAAACAAGTGTTGTATTTCATCCTTTTTTCCATCAGCACAAATACCTGTTCTTTTTTTTTTCCAGCGTGCTTTGAAACAATAGGGTTCAATGACTCTAGGTGTATCAGGCCATGGGCTGCATTATTGGCCTATTTTTAACTCAGAGTTGTAAGGATTGTGCTGCTGCTTCTCTTTGACTAATATTTCTGAGTGCAAACTGGGGAGTATATGTTGTTTTCAGCTTAAAGAAGGGAAATTGTAATCTTTATCTAAAGCTTCATAGCAAGAAAATGCTGGTTTATCACAATTATTTCTACTTTGTTGCCCTGAACAGATGACCCCTGCAAATGTCTGGTCATTTTGTAGACTGTGAAATGGACATGGTAATGCTTTCTTGTCTTTGTTTCTTGCAGGAGGGTTTTGAGAATTAATGTGTTGATGCTTTGCTGTTGTTTTATAGATTAGAAGATCTGTATATCCGGGTGTTATTTAGGAATACTGATTGTGACTGTGTGTTTCCCCCAGTTGTCCCGAGGAAAAATATGCTGAAAGTCAAATGGTACTATGGTTATATAAGGAAGATCACAGGGGATAAATATGTACTCTCTAACTGGAATATATTGCTAATTTTTAAAATTATTTTGGGGTCAAAGAAGGGAAGTTGGTTTTTATATAAGATACTAGAGGGAAAACGGCAGAAATCTACATCCTTTACAGGCTGAACAGATCTAGTGCGACACCCAAAAATATAATGCTCCAAATGAAAGAGGACAACTGTCTTTGTCTCCTGAGCAGTGATACCAAATGATATGTCAGCTACATTTGTGTTCCAATAGGACTGCTTTTTTTTAAATGAGAGACTGGGTTCTCATCAGTAAGCATTCATAACAGAATGAGAATCACTCATTGGTATGGTGATCTCAGTAATTTTTTATTTTAAGTTGTATGGCTGTACCTAAATACTGATAGCAGTTTCACATCTCATTACCTGTTCTATAAACTATCCAGTTCTTACGAATATTGAATTTTTAAAAAGAAGCTATTTGAAAGCACTGAGATGACTGTCTCTAAAATAAATATGTAAGTGTTTCTCAGCCATTATATAGGGTTGTTTGTTTGTTTGTTTGTTTGAAAAACTCCCGATCATCAAAGAAAAAAAGTATGGATTTTAAGAAAAAAGTATAGATATACAACTTGGTTCTGAGTTGAAGTATCTGGTATTGGCAAGAAATTTACCATCAATCAGTAATAAGAAATACCGTGTAAAAAATTCTAATAAAGGTTACAATTCTGGATAATGGTGAGAGATGCAAAAAGAAAATGTTTATCATCCAGTTGTCTTTAAACATTATGGCTACTAATAATATTAATAGGAGTTAGCTGTGTCCTGGGGAAGCTCAAGAATCTGGGACATTTTATTAGCAGGACTGATTGCATTTCTAAGCTTGCTGAAGTTCTTATTTCACAGTCTTGCTGGAATGCTTTTAAACTTACACAGTTCCCTTTCACAAGGGAAAAAAAATAAGAGGAGGAAAAAAAAGAAAAAACTTCTGAGTGCACTCTTTAATAATGTACTATAACTTTTACTTTATGGACAATCACAATTTCTACTGGCAAGGCTAAATCTGGAAGACCTCTAATTCTTAGTTATTAAAATTTTAGTTCTGAAAATGAATATGAAAGGGAATGAATCTGGTCGAAATTCACTTTCCCTTACCCTAGCCTCTACAGGAAGAAAAAAATAAAAAAGAGTAATTATTAAGACTCTTGGCAAATTTCAAACAGATTTGGCAGACAAGTAAAATTCTTCAGAATTAAAGTTTGTATCAGTCTTATCAGAACTGATATTTGTGCAGAGGGGAAACCCCAAAGCAGTGTGCTTTAGCTCCACGAGAAAGTTACCTCTTCCGCTTCCTGGCCAGGTAGTCAGCATGGATGGGGCCAGAGGGACTCCTGCTGAGTCTGAGGTCAAAGAAAGGAAGCACCAAGCTGAGGGTCTGTGATTATTCACTGGGGGTCTGTGTAGAAATGCAGGAACCAACTAGATAGTGAATCAGTGCTTTGTTAGTTGTGGTGCTTCTGAAATTCATTTGTTACTGAAATTGGTATAAATTACTTAGTGCTGAATATCCATTAGGAAAAGAATTCATTACAGTGGTCTGAAAAATGCAGTGAGTTCTGGTGTAAGGAGGGCATAAGAAAAGATAAAAGTGGTGTTGTCCTTTAATGTAAGACAATTAGCATTGCACATGGAGTTTACTATTCCTTCAGCTTTCCAGCATTTTGTATGCACTCAAACAAGTAAACACGGTTGAAAATACTTTTAACTCTTAAAAAAAGTTAGAGATTTCTTTCTTTTTTACACTTAGTATTTAAAGACCTTAGACTTCTGAAATCTGAAGATTGGTTGCTGGACATGCAGACTGATACTGTCAAATACAGTAACAGCCTTGGCCAAAGTAACTTTGGTTCAAAATAAAAAATATGACCTTTGCCACAAAAAATGAGATTCGTTGGCTGCTCAGAAATTGTATCCACATGCTATGGCATAATAAAATTAAAATGTAATTTAATAAAGAAAGAGGTCTTGTATCAGAGAATTTTAGTTAAGATTTTGGCTGAATTGCAGAGTGTAGTGCCAAGTGAATCTACCAGAAAGCTGGTGGAACACACACAGGCACGCACACATTCTGCTATACTGAGCCTATACAGGAATTGAAATTAAATTCCTTTGAGCTAATGAATTCTGAAAGTGATGAAATGGCTGTTGTTGATTTGTTTGTTTTCTCTGAAGATGCATTGCTTTCACACACTGTGTTATCTTGCCAAGTACCACAAACTACATCTTTTGCCAGTTTCTTGGAGTGTTTCCATTAGTAGAGTAACCTACGAAGCAAATTCACATTGACTGTTTGATCTAATATGCTTTAGTAACTTATCTGTGGAGACATCTTCACATTGCACAAATAAAAGCTGGGCAGGTCATAGTGCGATGTGTGATTAGCATGAGGTTACTTTTGTGGCACTAATAATACAAATGTAAAAAGTAAACGTAGCTTCCAGTTAAAAAAAAAAAAAAGCATGGGTGTTTAATTGCTTCAGTAAAGAGTGTATTTGACAATTCTGGGATTCTTTTTACCAGCATACATGATAGATGCACCTCACAGATGTAAATGTCTAGCCATTCTATCAGCAGAACTCAGATGTTGTATTTGGTATTTTATGTTTCCAGCTGCTCCCATATATCAACAAGAAAAGATAGTGACCTGTGTAGCACCAGCCTTTTGGAAAATTATTAAAAACGGGACAGCATAGTTCCAGCCAAGCAGGGTGATGGATGTCCTCTGCTCAGGACTGATGGGTGCTGTGGGCGGAGATCAACAGGTGGAGTGCATCAGAGACATGTCTTTTAATTTTGTATGGTGAAAATGAACCCAACATCCCAGCATCTGTTAGTATGTGCTCTTGGAACAGCTATAAGCAATAAAATGCTCAATGTTCTTCAATGTCAGAGGCCTAAATGATAACTCGATGACATTTTTGACGTCTTGTTGTCCAGCATGTTTAAGACAGAATGAGTAAGTTCGATAGATGAATGGAGCCTGGAGATGACTGCCCTGTGTATCATTTATCTCAGAACATCTAGATGAGCCTCTTGCTTTATTATATAAAAACTATTTTGCATCTCAGGCTATAACAGATAGTATTTGGAGGTAAGGGCAGGTTTGCATTAATACCATTCTTGTTTGATATAACTTGTAAGTGCAAATATATAATTTAAAATCAGTGTTTTTGTTGTATCTGATATGTTGTTACTTTAATGTCAGAATCCTTCACAGTGAAATTTCAGAAACTCAGTCAGACAGAGAAGCAAAACAATATGTAAATTCTGTTCACAAACATGAGCAACTTAAATTATGTGGGACTGATCAGAAAATGTCTTTTCTTACTGCTTTTGAGGGAGTGGTAATTATTTATAATAATTTTGGAAGAATTTTATCAGATTTATTTGACTTGGAAAATATATACCAAAGAACATCTGCCTTTAAAACTAATCAAATAACAGACACTTCAAAATGTATTTTTTAATTGAACACACAATATATCTCACACTGTCAGTTCTGTCTTTGAACTATGAATGCCTTTTGTTGCCATACCAACAGTTTGGTTGGAAGCTGAAACCTGCTAGACATGTCTGTCTTGGATGTGAAGGACTTTTCATTTCAGTAATTTTGGCTTCCTCTTCACTTTTTATAAGATCAACTCTTGTGAAATCCAGTATTATGAAGGGCAATACCACAATGTGAAAACAAATGGATTCATTCATGTGGTATTAATAAAGTAAGGAACAGTTTGATATAATGAGTTGGGGGTTTTGCAGTAGAAACTTCTTCTCTGGTTGTTTTTCTTTGTTGTTGTTTTTTGTTTGTTTGTTGTTTTTGAATTTATTTATTTATTTATTATTTTTTATTTACCCAGACCTCCCCTGCAGTCAAACAGAAAGCTTTCATGAAGCTTTTTTTAAAGTTATTCTTACCTGATGACCTGTGGGTTTTCTTTCTATAAGGATTGCATATTCCCTAAATCTCCTGCAGTCATCCAGTCCGTGAAGGAAAAGACACGTCTTTGCTTAGCAGCCTGGTGGATATACAAATCACAGCTTCCTTCTTTGGTTCCCAAGACACCTATGCAACATCCATAAATATTTTAATCGGAGACCTAGCATAGTGTGGGCTTGTTTTAAAATTTTATAAGTAAGCAATGAAAATAGATATGGATGTAGATGGAAGGTTGTTAAAACAGCAGGAAGGAAGTTCTCATAGATGGAAGAAATCACGTGATGGTGTCAGTGTGTAACAATCAAGATAAGAAAGGCTTTGCATGAAAAATTGTAGATTTTGCCTGTCACACTGTAGAATCACAAAATCACAGAGTCAGCTGAGCTGGAAGGGACCCACAAGGACCATTGAGTCTGACTTCTGGCCCTGCACAGCACCATCCCAGTGAAAACTATACATCATTCAAGTGGCACCTTGCAGTGAAATGAGCTGGACTGGACTTGTGGTGACTATACGGAACCAAACAGAAGATTAGAGGAGCAAGTTGTCTTTGAGACTTCTGAAGCCAAGGTTCAAAATCCTTTTTTAAGCTTTTCCTTTGGGATTTGTTCTGTTGTATTTTTCACCTAAGCAGATGGGTCAAAAGGGCTAGGGAGATACTGGGATGTGCTTGGAAATATTATACATGTGGATCTTGTTACTCTGAAGTATAATATAGTTAACTAGACACACAAATACATCCTTGGGTGTATCAGTACGTAGGTGACTTACATAATTTCCTGGATCTTACATGGATGCATAATTCAACCACAGTAGACTTAACTTCAAGCACGTTACTGTCAACTTTATCTCGCATACGGTGTTCAGAGGTAGATTCCAGATGCACTTTAGCTGTAGAAATCTGTCACTGATTTTTTTTTCTGTCCTAGAAACCACCAGCTAAGTTTATTTTTGTCTCTTCAAATGACATATGTAACCTTGTAGCCCAGTAAATTTGAGGACATTTTTGCTTGTAATAGGCCACAGATTTTCCCCTAGGCTCTATCTTGGCCTTCCTGGAGATTTGTTTTAGCTTGCAGCACTACTTATTTAATGACCAGGTGACTATCACCTACTTTTTTGGTGTTTAGCTCTCTATGATTGTGTGGTTGTAATGATGATTTTTTTTTCTGCAACCAGTACACAATAAATAGAGTTAATTGTGTGTGCAATGAATTACCTGTAAGGCTACAATGAGCTGCAGCACAGAGAAGTAAAGGCACGGGGTGACAGACACAGGTCTTAAAAACACAGGCATAGACTTACACTGGAGACTCTGGGCTGCAAGCAGCTCTCCAGTGACCAGCAAAGGAATGAAACCTTGGCAAGTTTGTTGTACCAGAAACAGATTTACCAAGAGTAGTTTAAAAACAAAACCAAAAAAACAAACAAAAAAACCCAAACAAAAAGAAACAAAACAAAAAAAAAACCAAAAAAACCCCCAGCAAATTGACTTGCTGTCTGGTCTTGATGAGCAATGAAGAAAAAAACAAGGTGTGTAGAATATGTTATCAAACCTGAAAATTGCTCTAAGTGAGGAGAAGGAAACCATGTCTGCCTGGAAAAATTCTCTGCATACTGCAGGCTCCCCTTCTTTTCTCCTTTACCCTGCATCCCTCCATTTCCATCCCTCTGCCCCTCACCAACCTTTTGACCTTAAGAAGGTCAACAAAACATCAAAAACATGAAAGTTTGGGTGTATATAATTCGAATAGTTTATAATTACATGTATGTAATACATCATACTACATTTTATACTATATTATATGTGTAATAAAATTTTAGAATCTTTGCAACTAGGTTAAAAATAATGGATCAGGTTGTTAAGACTAATTAAGCTGCCAATAAATTATTGGGCTTGCATATAAGCTGTGTTCCTTTTGCCCTTAACAAAATTTTTAGTGTAAGTGGTGAAAATTAACATCTGTAACCAGCAAAAAACAGATGGACAACACACATCTAGAGATTATGGTATAACTCTGCACTGGAACCCTCTTTTAACCCTTTATAAAAAGGAAAATCTAAGTGCTGTGACTGAGGTCACAGCTCAAAGGCTGATTGCATTTTGCTGGGATCTGAATCACTGCAGTTGAGTTCTCTGTGGACATAGGTGATCTCATGCACAATTCACTGCTAGTCCAGTTAAATAACCTCCGTTATAAATAAATTACCTGCACAACCCCACATAAATAAAAGATTTCAGCATTAAATAAATAATGTGAACAAATAAAAAGGAAAGACTGAGATTTAGATGGCTTTAATTAAACTGGAGAGGAAGTACGTTTTGCAAAAAGTTTTTTAAAGGAGAATGATTTATTTTTCATTGTGTCCTGTAAGCTATTCAGTGCTATTCATTATGGGAGATAGCACTGCTTAAATGCCATAGTAAATGCATGGCTGCACAGCGATGGTACCTCTGTAATTACGTGTGAATTGGCATTTTCTCTAAATCCTTCTTTGGTAGTCACTTAGGATTTCCAAAAGTGTTTTCATTGGACAATATTTATCACTTTTGGTGTCTAACCAAAATTGCTTATATTGTTAATTTTCATCATAGGAGAGTTTGCTAGACTATTAGCCAACAGGTTTTACTGGTATTAATGTAAAAAAGAAAGGAAAATTAAATTACAGAGTCTGTCTCTTACTCATCTAGCTGAACACTTCAGGTTGGCAAGATGTCTTCAGTGGAAACATTCACGTAATTGTTCACTGGTGCAAGAACACATCAATAGAATATAGGATATTTTTATTTGCATTTATTTGAATAAAAGTTCATACATACTCCTTAACAGGGGAAATAATTACCTGATTCACTTTGCAGAATGGCTTAAAATTTAATGATTATTGAGGATTGGAACACATGCTTACGAATCATACAATAATTTCTTTTTTTTTAATTTGAAAATACTGATAATTTTCTTTCCAGTAGCTCAGTGGTTAAAAATGTGATGCTGCTTGCTCAGTCTCAAAGTGGAGTGGTTAAACCTGGTACTGCAAAAGGAAATGTAGCCTTTCAACACTGCTGAGCTAAACAAAGGTAGTGCAGATGTGCAAGGTTGGTTGTTGTTTGTAATTAATGAGTGTTTCCTGTGGGTTTTGGATCAATTTCTGATAAAAAGAGTCAGATAAAAACACAGATAAAAAGCAATGTCTGCTTTGGAGCTGTGTTTCTTCCTCAAAATAGAAAAAATGCACTTGGAAAATCTGTTTAATATTTGTTCTAGGAAAAAGTGAATTTGAATATTGTTATGGTAAAGTTTAAAATGCATTGTGCCTGGTTTTCCACTGTTGCTCCTTTTTAAACTGAATTAAGCTGTGGAGGTAAGTGAAATTTAACAAGTGCAAGTGCCTGATTCTGCACCTGGGATGGAGCAACCCCGGTTATGTGTATAGACCGGGGAATGAGAGGCTGGAGAGAGCACCACAGAGAGGGACCTGGGGGTCCTGGTTGATTACAGGTTGAATCTGAGTCAGGTCTGTCCTGGCAGGCAGGAGGGCCAAGCATATCCTGGGGGGATCAGGGCCAGAATTGCCAGCTGGGCAAGGGAGGGGATTGTCCTGCCCTGCTCTGAGCTGGGGTGGCCTCACCTCGAGTGCTGGGGGCAGTTGTGGGTGCCACAACAAAAAAGAGACATTAAGCTCTTGGGGAGCATCCAAAGGAGGGCCACAAGAATGGTGAAGGGTTGGAGGTGAAGCTGTATGAGGAGCAGCTGAGGTCACTTGGTCTGTTCAGCCTAGAGGAGACTGAGGGGAGACCTCACTGGAGTCTGCAATTTCCTAATGAGGGGAAGAGGAGGGGCAGACACTGATCTCTGCTCTGTGGTGGCCTGTGACAGGACCTGAGGGAATGGCATGAAGCTGTGTCAGGGGAGCTTTAGGTTGGATATCAGGAAAAGGTTCTTCACCCAGAGGGTGGTTGGGCACTGGAACAGGCTCCCCAGGGAAGTGGTCACAGCACCAGCCTGACAGAGCTCAAGAAGCATTTGGACAACACTCTCAGGCACATGGTGTGACTCTTGGGGATGGTGCTGTACGGGGCCAGGATTTGGATTCAATGATCCTTGTGCGTCCCTTCCAACTCACCATATTCCATGATCCTATGTTTCTATGAATATGCTTGAAGTTGAACTAAGCTGGTCAGAGCTGTTAGAAGGGTTTAAGGACAGAAAGTCTCCCCAGTAGCTCATCTCTCACATCACAAAAATTCTTTAATAGCATAGTTGAGCTAGACACTTTGCCAAGTAAAGCCACTCCTGAGAAAAGGTTCACGCCTTTGTAGGAGACCACACCAAGACCCTTTTACCTCATTTTTTGTATGAACCGGGAGTTTCATAAACTCAAAGCCAAGTTTTGGGTTTCCTGATGAGAACATACTGCATTACTATGGAAGAGGGGAGTAGTACCCAAACACAGCACCTGTTTTTGCTCCTACTGCCTTTAAAACTTCCCCCTTTATTATGTAATTCTAATATGTAATGATTATACCTTGTTTTTCCGATATATGGTTGAGATTTACCTACAAATAAAGACATCTAAACGGAAGTGTCTCAGTTTAGGTGTCCAAGTGTGCCATATGACTGAGATCTCACTACAGTCACTGCAGAGTAAGTCAAGACAACCTTTAAACCAGTCCAGTCCCCTAAAACAGACCCATGCTACTTGAAACATTATCTAGTCTCTGTTGCCTGCATTTGGTAAAATTTTCTTTGTAGATGCATCTTTGGCACCTAACTCGGTTATAGGCATGTAGGTAAACACGTCTCCATGCACACACATGAATTAAGGTTTCATGCTGCGAGACTGAATCCCAACTGGTGTATCTCTTTTAAGATTGTGTAGATTCTTGTACAATGCGTGGAATATAGGTTGCATTGATTTTATTAAAACTGTTTCTGAAAGATTTTGTTGAGACTAACAGTGAAGTGACACTTTTAGACCTTCTATGAAAGCATGGAGTCTTACTTTCTCCTTTCAAATCAACTTTAAAATAACTGTTTCCTATGAAATACCAAACCAAAAACCACACAATTAATTTTGTACAGCATTGTTTTCCTTGAAAGGTAACTTGTGTTTCTAAATTTCAGACCTACATAAGTTGAAACGAAATCTGTACAATTGCCTTCTTTCACAGCCCTGATGAAAATTTCTACACCAAACAATGAAAATATAAAGTGTGATTTCACATATGAACGTATTTTAGAAGGGGTTGACCCTCGTCTTGTAGTATCTTGGTGTCTTCTCTCCCAAACTGCAAATATCAGATGTTGCACACTCAGAAAATGTGGCATGCTTAGGCAAAATAAACCCCAGAGACTATACAATGTGAGTTTTACAGAAATGCAGGGTCTAGTGCAGACTCAAACCCACAAAGATCTCTTAAATATTTTCACTTTCATGTGAGATTTAAACAGGAGTCTATCTGCCTTGAATGCTCGCTTGGGGTTTTGTAAGCAATTGGGAAGTATCCATGTAGCTGATGGCATCTAAATGTAAATGCGATGGAGGCGTATAAACACCTCAACTTGGACTTGCTGTTTTAAGCCAGTATGAGGATACACACATGTACTCAGTTCACTTCGGAGTATGTCCTTCCCTAGCTGGCATCATGATCTGTTTGATATGGGTTGAACTGCAGGAAAAACTGATCATTTAGTAGTGACCTTACTAAATCCACTCTTCTTAGGATATAGATGACCTGTGATACTTCTGTTCTCCATCAGGTACAAGGTTATAAGATGTTATACTTTGGCTGACAAGTCATGTATCAAAACTAGAAACAAGAAATCTCTACAGCTTTTCTGTTGCCTGGCCCGTAAAAAGCCCAGTTGTGTTTCTATAGCAACTGCAATGGGACAGTAATGATGTCATCACCCAACAACCAGCTAAAATGCATATCACCTTATTGCAACTACTGGATAAAGATAAACATTGAATCATCTAATTGCTAGTATGAATAATTTTACCACCTTCTTTAACAATTTGCTACAAAGAAGAAAAGAACTCATACCTGACTGGTCAAAACAGGAACCACACAATAATTTGAAAGAGGGGGAGGGAATGAAGAGAAGTCTTTGTTGCCAAACTCTGTTCTTTTCAAGCATGTACAATGTAGATAATTACTGAAAATATTTTTTTGTGTTTGTAGTCAACTTGAAAAACTTTGTGATATTAGTTGTAAACTTTGGGAGATACTGGTACGCCTTCTGCTGAAAATAATTAATCAAACCGAGTCGTTGGCACACCTGTCTGACACTATAGAGTGGAACTCTGTGAGTGATGTACAAGCCAAACACGGGATACAATAGTTGCTGCTTGATATTCCTCTGTGCTGCCTAGGCTTGAAAGAAAGGACTTGGTACATCTCCAAATTTTTGAAGGAACTATCATTTTTCTCCAAAAGTCGGTGGACAAGTAAAAGGAGTCAGTCAAAATTTCAAGCAAAGTTTATAATACTTTATTAATTTATCATCAAGTTGATTGAACATTTTTCTGCTGAATTTGTATAGAAGATCTGAGTAACACTTCTGGTAGAAATTCTACCTTCTCTCCCCAAGTCATGGGTTTCGCCGTTAGTTGTATCTTGCTGCCTGATATGGCTTCCACTGGACTGTATATCTGCAGACCTGCATTTTCAAGCAGAGACTAAGACAAAATTTCAGTCCTTCTGGTAGGAGTTGCTCACTCCTGTATGCCCACAAGTCTGGATCTGAAAAATTAGTGTCTTTTTCTCAGATCTTTCCATAAATCTATTATGAAAAATCTTGGTGATTACAAGCAAAGTCTGTTTTACCCTTCCAGACCCACTCTTCATTTGCATATTCATTTCTAGAAAATTAATTTGCTAATTAATCAATGGTACTGTTAGCTTCCTTGGTAACTGTAAGTGATGTTTGGCCACTATTTGGACAGATCTTCTGTCCCCATTGTTCAAAGAACTCTGTTTTCTTTCACGGTGGGAAGAGAAGTGTGAGCTCTTCACTGGTGGTTTTGTATTTCTGCTGACTCTCCCAAAGAAGGAGATTTGAACAAACTGATGCAAGGTGGTACACAGACTTTCCTCTGACCACTGCAGTGTATCTGCCCTCCTTCCTTGCTTCCATTTTTGGCCTTAACTTCCTGATATTGCCTGTTCTGCCCTTGATCTCGACTTTGCACTTGCCTCATTTCCACAGGTCTTTGCTTTTGTTCTAATCCTGAGTCTAAGACAGCAGCTTCCTCCAGCTTGGCTTTTCAGTACCTTTCTCTAGCCCTGCCTTGGCTCTCCAGCTGCCTTGTCTAGTTGTGTCTTGGTTTCTTTCTCTTAATGTTGAATACCCTCTACATCCTCCCATTATGATTTAGAACTTTTGTTTATGATTATCTCAGCAGTCCCATTACTGCATAAGTCTGAGGAAAAAAAACACAAGCAGGAATGGCAAAGTGCAAATACAATGACATGATCTTCAATATAAAGGGCTTATTAAAAAAGTCCGACCATTATGTAACAGGTACCTATAAGAAAAGGGATGACACACAGAGATGTTCTGTAAAATTACAGAGATATCTGTAAAATTGCTGTTTGTTTATCTAACACGTAGCATAGATAGAGAGCTGGGTTTTTTTCTGTGTCCTGAGAATGCTGTGATTCGTCCTGTGAAATTGCCAAGCCATGGGCTTTTGTGGAAACAGACCCACATGTGAAAGTTAAGCAGCAGGTGGATCAGGACTTGAGCTTTGTGAGCAAATGGGAAGTGATTCCTTAGGAAGGGTGTGTGAGCAGAAAAATAAAGGCAAGGGTTGAAAATAAACATTGACTGTGGACTAGGGCAGCAAAGAAATGTTGAAGTACTAAATACCTTCTGTTTTCAAAATCTAAATTATAACATTGCTTTAGCTTCTCAAAGTCCCAAGAATTGCTGCTTACAGCATGTCCCTGACCAAATCACAGAATAAAATGTAATTGTAGAATCATAGAATGGTTTGGGCTGGAAGGGATCCCTAAAGATTATCTCATCCAGTCTCTCCTGCTGCCTCCTCCCAACACCTTCCACAAGACCAGGCTGCTCAAATGCCATTAGTATTTCACCCCTTACAGTACATCTCACGTCTTCTACTTTCTTCCACATAGTTTTTATTTGAAACTAGGTGTTTTCCCTAGACAAAATCCAGTGCAGCTGCTCTTACCTTAGGAAGAAAATAGGTAAGAGGCATATTATTCCTAGTACCGATATTTTAATTTGGTCCTCATAATTGCTTCAGCAAGCTAAACAAACATTTCTCTGCCTAAGCATCAGAGCCAGCTGTTAGAAGAACTGTGAATTTGAGGGTAAAGCTCAATATGCCTTCAGTATTAGATAGCCAAAGCATGAATTGTCTGTATCATTCTTACAGTTTCAGCTAAAGATATTGTCTGTCTTTTAGCAGATGCTTTATCCATTTATCTCCATGAGATACAAGGGGAGATACTGGTATATGTTCTCCCTCACTATGGAGATATCTGTGGATATCTATGCTCAGGATGCTGAACCTTTGTTTTCCTTCAAGTGGCATGTTGTACTAGAAATCCCAGTTTAAAGGTTTTATGAATCAGAGCACAAATTTAAACTGTATAAGTTTTCTGTACTTGGAAATGTTCACTGATACATGAATATGTCACAAGTCTGCCCTGCTCTGAAGAAAAATAGATCATCTAGAGATTGGACTCGTGATCTGTGCCAGAATTTTGTCTGTGCAGTCAGATACATCAGTGTTGTTCTAACTGGGAGCAGAGTTAACCCAGTTGGTAAATTGAGAATGATTCTACCAATGTTAATTGCTTCAGCTAATGAGTGTTTCAGTATTTTGAGTTAAAACACTTACAGCAATATTGATATGTCATTTAATTCTTATGGTCTGTATTGTGTGAAGATTTTGGGGTTTTTGGGTAAACTTTCTTATTCTGCTCTCTTGTAACAGTCTAAAGTAATGAAAAATCATGCACATCAAATGTCCATAATACGTGATATTTCCCATAAGTTCCTCAATGAAAAAAAGCTGAAATTATGCATCTGGTAACTCATAACCACCAGCAAGATCCTGTAATTCCTACTTTTTTCCAGAAATTCTCTTTACTTAGAATGTTTAATGACATAAAGTAGAAGCTCTCTGCTTACAACGTCCAGAACAATTTATAGTGGAAACACAGTTTTGATCAAAAATTAGAAAGGTATGAAGAAGCAATATGAATCTACAATGTTTACAACTGGACAAGAGAAGGATGAAGGATGTTTCAGAAAAACCCAAACCCAGTTTGTGGGTTTTCCTCCATCCCTTCAATTCTTGCCATTGTCCTCCAGTGCTTCAGTCTTTCATGGGGTCTTCGAGACAACTCTCAATAGTGTAGGGACTGCCTCCACCCATTTCTTAGTACTGAAGAGTGATTTCATCACACCTGCTTAAAGGAATACCCATAGTTTATCTTACAACTCCAGAAGTTTCTCTCCTTTTTTCCTTTGGTTAAAAAATTGTGGTCAGCACTGATTAATCCTTTACTGAAGGCAGAGGCCAGAAAAGTATTAGGTGCTGCGTTATTTATTTGTTCTCTTCTGCTGTTTAAATAATGGTCTTAATCTTCATTCAAATGGACCTGTATAACCTTTATGTTTGTTTATCCTTTTATTTTTTCAATTTCTTTTTTATCCTTTCATATCTGCACTCCTCTTTATGTTTCCATATTTGACACCTGCCATTTATTTGGTTTTTACCAATTTCCACAGAACCAGAAGGTTGTGCCATTCTGTATTTGATGCTGTCTCTCTCAGTAAAGGGTTTTTTTCACACACATCTGTGTATTACATCCCCTTACTGATGTACCCACCTGTTCCCTGAATTGACTAGGGCTCATTCAATGAGAGATGCAGCTCTCATTCCTTGTTTGTGTTATTAGAGTGCTCTATATCAGTTCATGAATGCTTGGTCCCAATTTTATATCCTTGCATTCTCAAAAAATTCTTCATTTCTAGCTGGAAATAACTTTAAAATATCATTTGGTGAGTGACTTCCTCCACTTTCCCAAGGAAAGAATACTACTGGTACCTGTGCCTTCACCCTCCAAGAGTGTCTCAGCCACTATATTTGGTTCAAACAGTTTGTGGTCAGTAGGCTGTATCTGTATTGTTCTAGTTCCTTTTACCTCTATGCAAAATATTGGATAAGCCTTTCTCTCACTGCATCCCGAATTTTACATACCATTCTCAGCCTGGCCAGAAATAGGAATTGTTTTTTGCTGTGAGATTTGCAGATCATTCCTGTAACAGGTTTTGAGATTCAGCTATGCTACATCTTGACTATAAGTAGTTTAAAAAAAGGTTGAGCTTTTTATTAGCATTTATTAGCATATCCATTGTTTTTGACTCACATCATCATGTCCGTGTGCATAGGTGTATTCGTTTACATGATGTAATAACACAGAATGGGAAATAACTCCCTCATCACTGGAATACATTTTTCAGCTTAATCTGAAACCTGTCTCCATTAGAAATGTGTGATGTGGCAAAACTGATTAGGTATCACCTGTCACAGTAGTTTAAATAATTTGTAGTTTTCCTTTCTCTACAAAAAAATCCCAAACCAAATTCCCTAATTTTTGAACAGACTGTTACACTATCTTTAATTAGTTTTAAGCAAATATTCAAACTTAATAATGCAGAAGCTTTATTGAGCATGCCATATTCCTGTATGCCAATGACATTTATTCTAACCTAACATAATTTGATAGTTTTATGAGCTTCAACACAGTGTCAGTCAGTGCCTGTTCTGTATTCTCATGTAAATGTTCCTGTCATCAGGATAAATCCTTGAAAAGAGAAAGAAAAGTAGGATGTTTTCTAATGGCTCATCCCAAAAAGGCAAAAAATACAGTAAAGAAAAACTAGTATGGTTATTTTGCTGTATCATCTAACAGTATTTCAAGCAATTAGCTTTGAAATGGGGGCCTGAAACAGGAGAAATTCTGTTTCTCTGAGCACTTCAGCAACATTTTCCAGGCAGGAATAGAAAAATGGCATTAACTGTTTTCTGTGAAGGACGCTTCAGGCTGACCAAAGGCTACTACTTTGCCAAGTTTTTAATTTTGATTTAAATTTCTTTGAAGATACTTTCCAGATCTAGGTGCTTTTACTTGATCATGCTGTTGTCCACTACAGGAACTATAGGAAGGCTGGAGAGGGTTCACACAGCTTGTTTCGTGTTAGAAAACCAGTGGAAGTTTCTGATCCAGAAAGGAGGACTGCAGAAAACAAAAAACATTAATGAAAGAGATAGCGAGAAGGAAAATTTCCTCTAGGGCTATTGTCCAGTCTGGTCCAGCTCTTAGAAGTCCCATCCGTTGTGGAGGCAGTGTTGCTATGCCAGTATCCTTCTGTGGTCTGATGAAACACTAGCCTGGGAGGCTGGAAACAGCTCATTTTGGCTTATATTTTCAAGACAAACACAGGAGAGCTGGCCCATTTCAATGGGTCGGATCAGCTCAGGCCTCTCCTTCCCCACTGCATTACTCATTCGTCGTGTTGACTCAAGCGTCTTTTTTCAGCACATGTATTTCTTCATTATCAACAGATAGTGCTAATTCCTACCTTGTAGTTTGTACTGAAGTACAAATCTGTGCTCAGTGTAGGCTGTTACTGGAAAGATAAATTTAACTGCCAGCTTACAGTCAAGGATGGCACTTCACTAAAAAATCTCTAATATAAAGTCGGAATGCTACCCAAATATCAAAAGAATATCAAAACACGAGTTCTTTATTTAAACCTCAGATGGAATTGCTGAGGCAGTGCAGAATGTGTTTGCTAATAGATGTGCCTCTGATTGTAAGAAGACTAAGTTAAATGAAGGTAATTAATATTTTTATATAAATGTTAATGTTTCCATATGGAGTGCATATTGAGGTCTTATTATAATGCCAAAAATGGTCTTTTGTAATTTTATTGCTACAATTCAGCTGTAATCCTTAGAACTATGGAAGCCCCAAATATTGATTGGTGATGCTATTTGAGAGGTAATTGTAGCTTTTTAAGCAGACAAAAAACGCTCCCTCAATGAGAATGCAAAAAAACCCCAAACCAGAGTTCACACCTATGTTATGGAAAAGCAAGTGTAATTCTTTTTGGTTAAAGTTTTGATAGAAAAAGAATCTTACATCCGGATGTATTTTCCACCTCCTAAAAAGGTGTTTCATGGTGCAGAGAGTTCCATAATTTTTCTTATTTTCTTGTTCCACTTTAGTGAATATGCAATTGGAAAGTACCATGCTGAATAGTTCTAGCTAAGAATTTACTGGCTTGTTTAATTCTTTCTTTGGAAAAAAAAAAATAAAAAAGAAAGTAAAAGGGCCTTGCAAAATGTGTAAACAATCCAGGAAACACTGTGTGAAAGCTCCAATTTTTCCCCTGAACTTGTAGCCTGCTTCCAGGCAATGGAAATGGACTCCACAGCATGTTCTTCTTTTTAAGTTCTTTCCCACACTTCAGCCTAGCTGGGGCTATAAAAATTGAGTGCCCTTTAGATTCACCAGTGTCTTGAGACACCTGAGAAGGAATATGAGCTTTTCACATTGCTTAAACGAAGAATGGGAACCCAAGTTTCTGGCTGTGGGAACAGCTTTGGCAGTAAGTTAATGTGCAAAGCGAGCGATGCCCCTGCTTAACCAGGTTCTGCCATGCAAGTGCCTGCTGCCTGCCCCAAGAGGCCTGAAGTAGGTGCCCTCTGAGAAGACCAGGTTGCCCATTCCTGATCTAATGGCTCAGGAACCAAGGATCTTCAACTGCCCAATAGAGATGGTTACACCACTGTTGACAATGTTCAGATACTAACTTTAGAATTCAAAATCAGTCTGTTGAGGGTTTTGAGTCCTTTTATCTTTTCTTCTGCAGTACAGCATTTGAATGACCACAATCACTGCTCTGAATCTGGCACTTATTATATTGCGCATGGGCTGTAAAGGGCTGAGCAGTCTAAAGAGATGCAGATTTACTCTAATTCCAGCTCTGGGAAAAAAACTTTAACTTGTTCAAGCTGATTCTGGCAATAATTGCAGTCTGAAATAAGTCAATAGATTGCTTTCTGAGAAAGAAACCGCTGCACATATCACATGCTTCCTAATTGTATTGACAGTTTTATGGGGAAAATGCATGTCTGGGGACTAAGGCACTTGATACCCGATTGACTGACACTAGGACCACACTGGAGAAACATTGCTGGCTTTATTGGACTCAATTAGGACTCCTACGGCCACAAAATCAGCTCATTACTTCTCACCATATTCCCCTGTATATTGCTTTAGATTAAAAGAAGATTGAATTGAGACGTGGTTTCAACTTTTCCATTGCTGTGTTGGGAGGCCTAGCAGTGCCCAGCTCATCAGTTGCCCGTCTAACATCTATCTGCCACCCCATTTTCCTAATGTCTGCTACAATCATTAAGGTCCTGCACAACACCCCAACAAATTAGAAGTTGGCTGAGATGATTACAGGTTCTGCACTATTAGCAGTGTCCATGAAAAGTTTTTTCTAGTGCTCCCACTGCTGGTTCCGCTGCTGGGGCGACAATAAAATGGTATAGGATCACAGTTATACAACTCCATGCATTTACCTCTGTTGCTCCCTCTTGTAGTCACATGGGGTATTTGTCTTTAGAGTGAGTTACAGAAAGTAATTTCTGAGTGAGAAGCAAAGGAAAAAATACTTTCCTCCCTTTTGGAATAAAATTACATGTTTTACATGTGTTTCTTTTTGGTAGTGCTGTTAGGCATTCTTTATATTTTTTCAAACAAAATATAGATACAGATCCCTAGGGCTATTCATTTAAGAGCTGTTTTTAATGTATATGAGAAAAGATGTCTCTTCTTTTAGTGTTGGAACCACACCAGGAAAGGCATTTAACATAATCCATCTTCTGAGGTGAATATATCTTAGTTCCCCTCTGCAGAAGCAAATTTTATCCTAAAATGTCATCTCAAAATGAGAATATAAGATATTGAAATCAGGCTCTGTTTTGGTGACCATCAAAGAAATTGTAAAATGCTTAAGCAATTATAGCTAGAACTTCATTTTTACACTGGAAAATTACTTTAAAAAAAGATAAGAAAAGTTAAATCCACATGCAGTCAAAGTGTCTTGTGGTGCTGTAGCTCAGGTTTGGACTTGAAAGAGATATGGGTCCATCATTGAATTCAATTTTTTTCTGGTGCAACACAATCAGGCAAAATTGGTGAGTTTTGGCCTCTTTAGTGGTATTTTGGGGATTTGTTTGGTTTGGTTTGGTTTTTTTTTTTTTTTTTTGCCAGCTAAAGTTCTCTGGGCACAAAGCTTTCTGGGTAGATTAAATGAAACCTGCTAACTCTAGTCATAGAGTGTTTTCAGGAGAATCAATCTTTCCGAAGACTAGCTAGTTGCTGTGTTTTGGCTTGGGAACTTTCACCATCTGCAAGGTATTTTTGACAGAAACCAGATTGTTATTGACCTCTACTCGTCTGTCAGTATTAGAAGAATATTAAGTTGCTGCATAGTCCATCTTCTTGATAGTATATTTGATCTCCGGCCTGCAATTTTCAAATTTTCCTACTGTATTTACTCAGATTATTTTCTATTACCAATTCTTCTCCTTTCTATTTGTTCTGCAGAGACATTCGTGTAGTTGACTCTTACCACTAAGGCAGCTGACTTACTTGCTTAGAGTAGACAAAATATGTATAACATATATATCGTCGAGCTGAAGGCCAGTTGAGGACGTATGTGTACCTTAAGTGCTTTCTTTTGGAATGTTTAGCCTCTGTAGTCTGAATTGGATCACTGCCCTGCATAAATTTTCCTCCAAGAGAAGTAAGTGTGCTTGTTTTATAAGCCACACATTCTGTCATGCCAAGTTGCAACCCAAACTGCACATACCAAAAAATTTGAATGACTTTATGGACCCTTCAGTGTGCCTGGTTTTTATAAGCTGTCTTTTTGAAGCTAAATAATAGCTGGTATTAATGATGCAACATAATGCTCACTGTCTTCACGAAACCAAAACATGCAAAATTCAGCAAAAGCACTTTCAAGACATTGCATACTCGATAAGGAAGAAAAGGGAGGCAGATGGAAGTGGTGGAATCTATGGACCCATCGAGTTTTTGTCTTGAGCAGTCATTGCTAGTTTGTTTTTCTGGGTTTCAATTCTTGAAAAGGTGTGAAAACTTTCCAGATGGGGGTTGTCCTCCTCAGGGAGCCCAGTGATCCTGTCTCCTGACAGCTGGGTCTCCCTAATTCTGCTCTGTGAGCTCTGTGGGCTTGGTGTTGCTGAACCTCTGTCCCTTCACAGCCTCTTCTAAACAGAGGATTAAATAGCTGGGTGGGGGGATATGCAGAGGGGTCATTACAGTTTTTCCCCAAGAGGCTGCTAGCAAACACTTCTAAAAAAGAAAATTTTGTGCTGGTTTGACCTTGCTCTCTAACAGATTTTTTTCTCCTGTGAGATGCATTGTCTTGCATGTAATTTATTTTTCTGAGTTGCTATGAGATGTCAGTTCCACTCGAGCGCACTTCTTGTAGAAAACCACTTCTTTGCTACAGGTCCTCTGTTGGACATCATGTGGTGGGCACGAGGAAGACCTTGCATATCACCACTGTATGCATATAAGGGAGCCATTTACATTAATAGCTGGTGAAGTAATTACCTTTTTGCTTTTTTTTCCTTTTTGTTCCATTTTTTCTTCTTTTATGTTTTTGTTTTAAGAGGCAAAAAATAACACCTTGTCTCTTTGAGAGCAAATAACACTCTTTAAAAGCAGTTGCCAAGCAACCTACATTTACAGTTTTGCACTAAACTCTGAATGGCAAAGAACCCTCCCTTTCCAGCCCCCAAAATAAAATAAAATTGAGATAACAGACACACAGAAGACCCACTATTCAGTACTCAACGTGTTTTCGGTACCACAAATTGTCTCTTTTACAGCGATATTCAGAGTGGAGCAACCTGCTAGTGTTGTGGAACAACACACTCAGGTCAATGAAGGAGGATTATTTTTTCTTCCGAAATGCACTTGTTTACCACAAGTTTGAGAAGGAATGCAGAAAAACGGTTGATAATTTTCCAATCAAACACTCAGACGAAAATTTCACCCCAATCCCCAAGGAATGCTATTAATCACGACTGTTTCTGTAAGGTAGAGGGGCACGCTTTTTTTCCCAAGAGCAAATCTAAGCACCTTGCACGTTCTAGGGTGCTACAAGGGAGACAGCTGGGAGCCACCTGTGGTAGGGAACTGCTTCTCCCACCGTTTCATGTGTTTTTTGGCATGTGAAATTTTATAGTGAAGTTTTAGATGGAAAGACAAACAGATATGTGAATAATGTGAGAGAAGTGTCAGACTGTGGAATTGCCAATGAACCCATGTGCTCTAGCATGGAAATTTTCAAGATAGAGCTGTGTGTACACACAAAATTCCTGTATCCAGTCTTGTAATGCTAGTGATTCAAATCTGTGCGTCGCTGAGGCGCCACAATATGAGCAACAAATATTAGTATGTGTGATTTTGCTTTTCTGAGAGGCAGATCAGAAGGACTAAGGAGAGTTGTTAAGGTCAATTCTAGGCATCATCCCCACTGCAGAGTCAGCCACAAGGAGAACATTCACCTGAGCCCTGGAATCTGAAGACGTTTCAGGATCTTGGAGTTCAGGTAGAGCTTTAAGTCTCATAGATTTATGACCTGATCTACCATTTCTCTGCTATTCCATGCAGAGTGGAATAAGCCTGTACAGAGCCCACAAACTCTTCTTTGAACCTCTGTGTGAATCACAACATTTTGTGTAGCTCTATCATACACCTTTGGAATTTTGTCATTAATTGTAGTTTTCCTTCTTAGTTTTCTCTTTTGAACTGTTGTATAGTGCTTCTGTGTACAAAACTGTCTGTTGCATTATAGAGGTACATTTCAGTTGGGAGGGAGTTTATTGCAGCTTCTGACAAGTTCTTAGCCATTCTGGACTGACCGAGAAGTGAGCTCTCCAAAGATAATGGTTTTGAATGCCTTGAGTCTTTGTACTACCAGGAAAAAGACAATTAAATATGAAGATTTTGGGGGCTTTGGCTGCTGAGTGCCAATCTTTTAATTTCATTAGTTACCAATTCTCTTTGCTCCCTTTTCCACAAGAGAAAGGCACACAGAACTGCACAGATTTTAGTGCTCTGTTGGATCACTTTTGCCATGTGGCTCAGCATTGAAGCTGAGAGGCTCATGGTCTCTATTTGACATATTTTAAGATTAACAATACCTTAGGCCAGAGGGACCAGATGGACATAGTTCATCGAACTCCATTTTTTTTTTTTTTTTTGAGACAGGTTTTGTCTGTAAAATACAAGAAGAAAAAGCACATTTCTGTATCGGTGTCTCCTTGTGTTTCTGTCAGGGACTGTGAAGATTGTTGTTTTCACGGTCATGTCAAGTTGAACCGCATCTTGCACAAGGCTTTCAAGCCTGTCACTGATGCCTTCTCCAAATGACTTCTCCAACGCACAGCAAATAACAATGGGATGGATCAAGACACGGGACTGATAAAATATTTGATCTTACCTGGCAATCTGTCAGTGAGCTCCCTTCAAGCGCCCAGAAGCGCTGCGCTCGCTTGCTCCTGGTGCCAGCAGCACAAAAGCCATTTAAGAGTTTGAGTGTCCCACATTGTTTGTAGTATCTGTAGGCTCAGGTTGCTTTCCTATCAGGGGAAGAAGGAGGACATAAAATAGTAACCAAAGAGTGAATTTGTATTGCATGACTAAGGTTTTGTCCAGGAACTTTTCAGGAAAGTTTAGTGGAATATTCATAGTTAAGGAAGAGAATAAGAAAGACAATACATTCAGAGTTAGCACAAAATCGCAGACTGCCTGAGGTTGGAAGTGACCTCTGGAGGTCATGTGGTCCAAATCCCTTATTCAACCAGAGCCACCTAAGGCTGATTGCCCAGGATCATCCAGATGGCTTTTGAGTATCTGCAACAATGGAAACTGCAGAACATCCCCAGGCAACCTGTGTTAGTGCTGGATGAACCTTATGTAGCACAACTCAGTAGTGAAGAGGACAACTCAGTGATTAAAAACCATTGAATGGCACCTTTAACAGCTATACAACCTTGCTAATGCAAAGGCTTGGAATTAAGAACAACCTCTCAGAATTTCCTTTATCAAATGCTTATTTTCTTCCTATATATCATAACAATACTTACAAAAAAATTTTAAAAAGGGTCTTCTGGGAAGTTATGTGACATAGTTAAGACAAATAAATTAGAATTAATTTTATAAAAATGTATTTCTTCTGTTCCTGTAACATTATTTTTTCTATAATGATGTATTTACAGAAACCTTAAAATAAATTTAAGTAGTGTTTTGGGTTTTTTTTAAAGGCTTTCAGTGTTACTAGTTCTATGTTAAAAATAATTTGAAGATAGAGAGTCTTTTGAAGATAGGGTCTGTCTTTTTGAGCATTAAGCCAAATGTTATTATCAAATTATTTAAACACTGAGACCATTTTTATTTGTGGTTAGGTTTTCTACAGTTCTGGTAAGGCTGCCATAAGCACTGGAGTATTCCTGTTACCCTTGGTGGTGCTTATAAACACCTGGCTACTCCTTTGGAGAACAGAGCCTGAACTTCAAACTGCTTCCACTATTAATGGTTGTTAAGGTAAACTCAGGTTTTCTGCTCTTCTGTGAGTAAAATATTGGCTAGAATATCAGATTTCTTCACAACTTTTCAACTCTACCTGCAGACTGCAAAGCTGATTATTAACTCCATTTAAGCTTGCAGGAGTGAGAGGCTAATCATAGAGGGATTGTATCCTTTACAGTCTGCATAATGCTTCTTGTTTTGAAAACACAGCGCAAAGCGTGCTGCTCTCATGTATAAATAAAATCTACTAGCCTAAAAAAAAAAACGGAAAAGGTTTTTGCCGACATCACAATATTTTGTGAGTATTTCACCCAAAGCTACCCTTCCGTTCTGTGGAAGGTGAAACAGCAATTGCAGATACCCACAGAGCAGCACGCAATGAGTTGCTGGTGGGGTTTCCTCCTGGCTGCTGGTGAGCGCCTCCAGTGCGGACCTCGTGTGTCTTGCTCAGATACGGCTGTCACGCCAGTTTGTTCACCACTAGCAGTAGGCACAGGAATACGAGAACTTCAACCGATTTTAACCAGTTATGGGCCTTAGTTATTTCGAAATGGTTTCTTTTCCTAGCTATTTCAACTGTCCCAGATATTTGTGTTAGGGTGTTGTAACAGCGTCAGGCAACTTGTAGTTCTGTGTATAATTTACGACTGCAAATACTACTGCAGCTGTCAGACTATCAAAACACAATCCAAACACTAACAATTCTAAATGTACAGAGTTAAAAAGAGACATTGAAATGTTGAATTGGATTTTAGGAATGACAACTATTTCACTGGAAAGGTTTTAGAACAAGGAAAGATAAAACTGGCCTTTGGTTTGGGCTGTGACTGACACAACTAATTTTTCTAGAGACTTCAGCTACCTTCTACTGAATAGAAGAGGATAACTACTTTTGACATTTATTATGCACAAAGGACGGTTATTTTACTTTGTTCAACAGTTGGTTTTAATTTATAACAGAATTGTATTATTTTTCATTTTTAGTGATTTGTGGATTATTTGTTTTGAAAATTTTGCAGTATGTCATGTATCTTCCACTTCCCTTACAAATAGAAATAACGCTGTCTTCTTTCAACCTCTAGATTTGGAGGCACAAAGCTTATTTTAAAGAAAATTTGTGGGTAAATTTTTATCTAGCAATCTGTTCAAAAGGAGTCATGTGAAATATTAAAATGAAATATTTCACCTTTTTTTAATTCAGTAATATCAAGACACAGGAAGCACTTTCCGGCTTACAATCCTAACTGTATTCAGTTTACAGGCCCAGGTATTCTGCAGTTCTCAGAATACTTACTCTAGTTTGCAGCAAGTGCAAGTTACTATTGAATCAGCTTAAAACATCCTGCTTTTTATTAATTTTTAATTATTTCCATGTACATTTGTCTCAAAAATTTTTGAGAGCTGATGTTTGTTTTGAAGTGGGCAGTGAAGATAGGTGGGTCATCTTTCCATCTGTTTCTATCAATTTTGTCCAACACAGCAATGCAATAATAAACTTTATCATACTTGAGTCCTGTGAAAAATATCATAGAAATGGTGTATTAGACCTATGTTTCCAGCAAACTTTTTCAGAGGTAAAAATATAAATGTGTTACGTCAAATGCAATTTAACAAATTTTTAACCTCATCCAACTATTTAATAGTAGTGTGGGTCACAATAAATATTCCATATTCCTTGCTAAAGAAGAGAAATGAGGTGCATATGTGCTGGCATACCCAGTCAGTGTCCCAGTTGAAATATCTACTCGTAGTCAGTAAAATATTTAAGTCATATTGATTCTGGAAGGGTTTGAGTACATGCCTATAGTTGAGTGCTCTGATGAGTAAGTATGGATTTAAGTGTGCTCTTAAATATTCTGCTGAGCACAGACCTAAACTTGTAATGTAATAGTGATCTATTGAACAGGTTGCAGAGAAACCACTGAAATCAGCGAGTCTCTGAAGCAGTGTAAAAGTCTGTCTCTGTGGAGGTTATTTGTGGGATTAGACCAACAACTGAAGTAACAAGTATTCAGCCTCAAATTAAATTCAAAGATGTATTAATACTCATAGTTTGTAATGTGTTTAAAATTTCCTGCAATAATAAAAAACTAGACTTGGAGACAATTCTGCAACTGGACTCCTTAGAAATATACACATATTCTAATTTTTTTTTTAACTCTTAAATTTCTTGATGTAGAGTGGGATTCCAATTGCAGCTGTGGCACACCAACATTCAGCATGTCTTCTTTTGGTTTTAGTATTCAGCTTTTATTTTTGCATTCAACAGTTTTTAAAAGACGGAACGTGATATAAATACATCTACTTTTTTAAGTTACAGCTTTTGGTAGATTATGATATTTTTACCCTAATTTCCAGCTTTCCTTGGTTTTGTTTTCTTTTCCTTCATTCCATGCATTTTACCAGTAGCTCTGTAATCTGAATATCACTTTCTATTAATTAGTTCTGGTTTGCTTCTCAGGCTGATCCAAACTTCTCTCAAGTGAATAGAAAAAGTCATGTGAAATTTGAATCCGATCCAACATCGTCATGCTCTTTAACATTTGCTCCTGATTAGATACTACTGTCCAGTTCAGATTTCCTCTACTGTGGGTTATTGCTAATCAATTTTAAAAAGTCATGACTTGTATAAAGTAAGGGAGAACATCTGTCCAAAAGAGATATCTAATTTTCTCTCCATGAGAGTTGTCAAGAAAATGGCTATTTAAGCCAAATATTTCATAAATTCCAGCATTTCTATGATGAATGTGTTAAAACAGCTAATAGATGAAGTTCTTTGCGCTATGGGTAGGTTGGGCATAATTATTCTCTATAATACAATTATATTGCAGGACTTCACCCAGAATAATTATTTCTTCTTTGATATACGGTATTTTCAAACCTTGAGTAAAGTGCATTTTGTACGTGCTCTAGAGCATCATTATTGCCCACTATTTATTACTCGTGCATTATGGTGTTTGCCAGCATATACAGTGAGAGTATTCCAAGGGAGGAGCAATCTCCCTACAACTGTAGGACCGTATCCATTTTTGACATGTCCAAATTCAAGCAGAAGCAGATGCTTCAGGCTTCTCTCTCCCGCACAAAAAGAAGTGATCTCCAGTTTTTCACATAACAGTAGGTCACAAGGCTAAGTCCTCCCTGGAAATCACTCTGTAAGTGTTCCTGGGACTTAAGTTTATTCTTTTCCCAGACAAAGAAAAGAATAGCTAGCAATAAATATCTCTGTACTGGTATTGTCCAGAAATCATTTTCATCTGCTAGACAATTCTGTACATTTATCCCATTTGATGGATTGATTCTGGCTTACAAAGACCACTGCAGAGACTATAACATTTTTACATGATTCAGTCATTTGATTGCTGAGTGGTAAGGGCAGTTCATACAGGAAGAGTTCATATACTAGGGGTCATCCTGAGAACAAATTTTTTGGGATGGCTATTGCACTGAGTTAACTCGAATTTTGCCCATTCTAACTTAGTGTTGTGAGGACTCACGCTGTCTAAATAACCTCGAAATCCAGATCCTTTGCCAGATACCAGTGCTGCCCAGTCAACTGGTCATCATCTCAACACTTTTAAAGGTGTGCCCAAAGTATTAGGTCCTTGACTCCTGCTGATTTTAATTGAAGTACAATTTCTTAGCTTCTCTTTACCTTCTATGTGGTTTTTTTTGTAACTCCGTCCCTCTAGACTGAATGGTAAATATAGGATGAAGCCTATTTGCTAGACAATAGGCTATTCAAATTACTGGGTATTGTTACTGGATATCTTGTTAGCAGGAGTGGGTTTGTGGTCATTACCACGTGAAAAAGAAAAGGTCACTGTGAAGGAAAAAAACTTAAACTCTTCTGAGTGGAACATAAGCATTTTAGCCTGATAATCATATCCTTCCCTGGCTTTTACCCACTTCAAGTGTTTCCTAAATATATATAAAAAATATATGAATCTTGTCAGTGTTAGGTATTGAATGTACTGTTGGATAGTGTCAATAGTTTTGCTTAGAAAAAAAGTTCTGAAGCTGAATATCATACCTGGAAACTGACATAGTCACTATTTAACTTGCAGAAAGTACTTGTTTGTTTGGGGTTTTTTTGACTGAAAACAAATCAAAGAAAAAGTGATAAACTCCCTGGGTTTTTAATGATTTCACTCACATATGTCACCTGAGAATCTGTTTCTTTATCATAACCATAAGCAAGTTCAAGGTGTATATTTATCAGCTGTAATTTCCTGTTAAGATTCCCTTCCCTATATATCCCTCTATTGAGGAAAGCAGCTGTGGAATTTGATATTCTTTTCACAGTATTACTGAGTCAAGCCCAGCAGCTTTAAATTTGTGCTGAGGAGGAGGAAGTACATAGCAACAATGTCATGCAAACAGCCTGTAGCGGTCAATACAAGGAACAGAAGATTATTTCTGGACATTGCTAATTATTAATTGTTTGGTATGACTTTTCCAAATTATCATACAAATTTATCAGTCTAGGCACGATATCATTTTTGCAGTCATTTACTAAAAGCAAATATTTTACTCATTCATAGAAAAAAAATACTCATTAAGGACAAACAAAGCAGCAGAAAATACGGGTAAGTTATCAGCAGATGCTGTACAGAAAAATCCGAAAGCAAACTTCCAATAGATATTGGGATAGGCTATTCAAATAGAAAAGTCCTATTAAAAAAAAAAAGTCTGTTCATCAGCATGTACAGTAGTCAGATTTGATCTGAATGAGATAGGCCCCAATTGCATTGTCAGCTCTAAGGCGATTAAAAAATCCCTGTAAGCTACATAAAGGACTGAAATAGTGTTTCCTTTTTTCTCCCTTACTGCATTTTGAATAAAACATTCGCTTATTTTTTTTTTAAATGATAATCGAGTTTCAACATTGAAAAGGAAGTCAAAAGAATGGGGGAACAGGTGGACATAAAACCCAACATAATTACTTTTGTAATTGCTCTACCGTAAGCAATACTTTCTTTACAATGTATTTCTCACATGGATAGTAAGAATGAACATTTTCCTAAACTAGGTAGATTTTCAGGAAAAAAAAAAAGCTTCCTTGAGAATTTTGATGTCTAACTCAAAACATGAAACTAAATCTCCTGAGCTTAAGACCTGCATTTTGGCTTTGCACAGCACTGTTTTCCCATTTCATTTCACTTGTGTCTTACAAGCTTGTTCTTGTCATCTGTGGCAGTCAGCACTGAACTTTTCTTCCACACTGTAGTGCTGAAAGCTTTGAAAGTGTCTCACGTATCGGCAAAGTATTAAAAAAGATGAATAGAACTGAAAATACTAGATGCCCTTTAGTGAGGTGAAACACTGAAGAGGGCAGCAGGAGAACCTGCATTTAGGTAGGACCTCTCTTCCTGTAGGGACCTGTAGGCGGGCTGTGTATTCAAGGCTGGAAAGAGCCCTTATGGGGCAATATATGACACAAGACTGAATGAGTGCACTTATATGTAAGAATACTTAGTCAGTAATGCTAGCATGGAGAAATCTGTCTGCCCAATAAATACCAAAATAAAGTGAAACCAAACCCGAGACCCATTGCTGGCCAGTGAGCAGATGCTCTCTGTCAAGGGTAGGGATTAGCTACCCCCTACACCTTTCCCCAGGCGTATCAGTACCTGTCAGCACTTCTGGAGGCACTTCATTCGTGTAAAAACGTAAGCAAAGAACAGAACAGATGCCATCATTATTTTATCCTGATAGACATTTTAATTGTACACGGGCTTTCCATTTTAATTTTATGAACTCTCAAAACTCATGCTGTGCACCAAATTATTATATGTACAGATCAAATGCATTCACCATGAAATATGGGACAAAATCTACATATTCAATGCTGTGTACTTATTTATGCTGGCCTGCGTATACTTGGCCTAATTTCTTGTTATGAGGACCCTTATTTATTGGTGTAAAAATAATGATAGCATGGAAAGGATCTGGAATATAACTGTAGGAAAAGAAAGATGTACAAATCATCAAATCTGTGCTCATATCTTTAATTTATTTCTTGCCTGATATCATTTCACAAGAGGAGCTAACACACAGCTTATATTCTGTTGCAAGAGGTTGCTGGGAAAATAAGTTCTTAAAAAGAAAGGAAATAGTTGGAGAAAGGGGATATTTGTGATGCGCACATGCATACAGACACAGAGAACTACTTCTTGACTTGATTCCTAAAGTTGTGAAGTAAATCACTCGGCATTTAAGAATGCAATGAAGCACTCCTTAATTAATTAAGGTTCCTTCTCCGTAAGACACTGCTTTATCCAGTACATGCTGCAGACCTCCTCTGGGTACAGGCTGTGTCAGAAGGCTGTTTGGAATAACTCTGCTTCAGGGAATACTGAAATATCACACATGTAATAAACAAATCAGAGGGCAAGAGGACAAGGAGGACCAAGCTGGAGGACTATGACTGCAAGAATGATCCAGTTGACCCTCAATTTGTTTGGGATCTGCTGCTCCAGCTGGATCCCTACAAATCTATGGGGCCTGATGAGATTAATCAGAGAATCCTCAAGGACCTAGGTAATGCCATTGCAAAGCCTCTCTCAATGATTTTTGAGTGGTCTTGGGGACCCAGAGAGGTTCCAGTTGACTTGAAGCTAGTCAATGTTGTCCCAGTTCTCAAGAACTGGGACAAGAAGGGCAAGAAGGACTCCAGAAACTACAGGCCTGTCAGTCTCACATCAGTGGCTGTTAAAATCATGGAAAGCATTATTGTGGGTAGTACTGAAAAACACCTGGAGGACGACTCAGTCGAGGGTCACAACCAGCATGGCTTTATGAGGGGAAAGTCCTGCTTGTTGAACCTGATTTCCTTCTACAACAGGATAACCTACCTAGTTGATCAAAGGAAGCCAGTTGATAGAATCTATTTCGATTTCAGTAAAGTTTTTGATACAATCTCTCACAGTGCCCTTCTGGACAAAATGTCCAGCACACAGCCGGATAACCAGGTTACACAGTGGGTGAACTACTGGCTCGTGCATCAGGTGCAAAGAGTTACAGTGAATGGGATGACATCAGACTGGTGACCTGCCACGGTGGGGTTATACAGGGCTCCATCGTTGCCTTTGTGTGCTTCAAAAACTCTTAGGTTCAGTGCTTTTCACCAACGACTTGAATGCAGGACTTGAAGGAATACTAAGTAAGTTTGCCGATGACACTGCTTTGGGAATTGTTGACTCCCTTGAGAGCAGAGAGACCTCAAAAAATTGGAGGGCTGGGCAATCACCAACTATATGTAGTTTAACAAGGGTTATTGTCGGATTCTGTACCTGAGATGGAGTAACCCTGGTTGTGTCTACAGACTGGGGAATGAGAGGCTGGAGAGAAGTGCCACAGAAAGGGACCTGGGGGGCCTGGTCGATGGCAGGGTGAATCTGAG
>VZTG01006663.1:1863908-1893280 GCA_013397845.1 Melanocharis versteri | reverse complement strand
GCTGTGGGGCGGCCTCACCTCGAGTGCTGGGGGCAGTTGTGGGTGTCACAATATAAAAAAGGCATTAAACTATTAAAGAGTGTCCAAAGGAGGGCCATGAGGATGCTGGAGGGTTGGAGTTGAAGCTGTAGGAGGAGCAGCTGAGGTCGCTTGGTCTGTTCAGCCTGGAGAAAAGGAGGCTGAGGAGAGACCTCACTGGAGTTTGCAATTTCCTAATGAGGGGAAGAGGAGGGGCATACACTGATCTCTTCTCTCTGGTGACCAGGGGCGGGATCCCAGGGAATGGCCTGAAGTTGTGTCAGGGGGAGGAGGATTAGGTTGGATATCAGAAAAAGGTTCTTCACCCAGCGGGTGGCTGGGCACTGGAATAGGCTCCCCTGGGAAGTGGTCACAGCACCAGCCTGCCCTGAGTTCTTGAACCTGAGTTCAAGAAGTGCTTAGACAATGGTCTTGGACACATGGTGTGACTCTTGGGGATGGCCCTGTATGGGGCTAGTAGTTGGATTCAATGATCCTGGTGGGTCCCTCCCTAAGCAGATAATGTCTGTTATTAAAACAGTTCAACATCACCATTTTTGATGAAGTTTTTTTAAAAAACCCTGTCTCGGCCGAAACGCCACACTTACATCACATTTCTTTGTGATGCTGACAAAGTCATTTAGCACAAGGTTTTAGCAAGTGGCCAGGCTTTGAAGCCTTGAGGTATGATTTGCAAAATTGCTGAGTGCATTAATCTGTCATAAAAAATTAACGTCAAATACATACAGAATCGATTAAATAAAATATTTCTAGGTAGTCTGAAAGACTGGTTAGTAGGTGTCCTTATTGGACTCCAAATTTGTACTTACTCATTTTCTCCCATGTCTGTGTTCAGCTTCTATGAAGAAGAAATAACTAACCCTCTTCTCCCACCTTGCAAGCGTGTTCTGAAGTTAAGATCATTGTTGAGAAATTCATATTCTGAAGCTATGGAAGAAAATGCATGAGTGGTGGTGAAAAGGTTTTCCTAATTTTTAATAATGTAGCTGGCATTTTGAAGGAACTGAAAATATATAGAGATTTGTGAAAGTGAATACTATTAGATAATGTTTGTTTTGAAGACATAAAAGTAATTATTTTTTTACTTTTCTAGCTGAAATATTTTCTTTATGAAATACTGAATTATTTTAATTCAGATTCTTGGAAATGAAAATTCTATCTTTTGTATCTGAGAGGAATTTGCATTTAAAAAATGAACCAAGCTAGTAAGGAAAAAGAATGAAAATGTTAACCTAACACTGAAACAAATTATTAAATTTGAACAGCATTTTAAGTTGACCTCATATAAAAATTTTGATCTTTTTGTAGCCTAAAAATTCTGAGATCTGAGAGGGAAGGATGACATAGTTTTAAAGTTTAGATGCAACTGAAAAATGAATATTGTTGCCTGTGCCTAACCATCAGAAAAGTCACCACTCTGTCTTTAGAAGTCTTGATTTTGCTATTCTTGTAGTAATTATTTTTCTGGGAAAGGGAAGTGTAGGTCTTAGATATCTATACCAGCAATCTCTAGAAGCAACCATACCATCTAGGTAAATAACAGTGACACTTTTGGAAGTGACTGTTGGGGCTAAGGAGATTTTCAAGCTGCCACAGGATTCTCCTGTTTGATCTCCTTGCTCTGACCCTGATTCCAACATTTTTTACCATGGACCTCAGCCTGGTCTGACCTCAGAGCTAATCCTCTTTTGAGCATGAGGTTGGATAAGAGCCCTTCCCTGGGTACTGAACACTTAAGAGATGGGATGAGCATTGAATAAATGTGTATTTTCAAAAGACAGTCTAATAAAAATTCTGTATGCCCTCACAAATTTCTAGATGGAGTTTGCAAGAACTTTTCAAAAGAAGGTCACAAAAGAATTTTTACAAAGTCAGAACAATCTTTTGCTGCAGCTATTGTAGTAGAAATTACAAAATTGTTCTGGATATTTTAAAAAGATATCAATAAAAAAGGAGCCTGAGGTAAACAGTAGGCAAAGAGACAGGTATGTTTCCAAGTTACAAATTACTGTAAACAAAATCTTACCCTAGGAAATCGCAGGCAATCTTAGTAATAAACAGCAATATCAGCCCAAGTTTTAGTAAATGTTTGGGATGTGCCAGCTAGGCAAAAATGTGCATGGAAGCTGTTACCAATGGATTTCAAGAGTGTGAGATAATTTAAACAATCTGTATTTTTCAGTGGTGACCAATTCAGTAGGGTTTTGTTATGTTATGCCTAGTCTCTTATGTTTGGTTTATTTACTCATTTTTATTCAATTTATTTATCTGTACAATTTGCCATATTTTTCATTTAAGCCTGCTCAAAATGAGACCTTGATGGCTGGGGAGATTACCAGTGACTAAATCAGAGAGAAAATGAACTGGATCTTTAGGAGAGAATTGTCAGAAATGAGAGTCTGAATAAAAAGCAAAGCGTTAAGTAAAGTATGGTTCCTAATACTACTGCACTTGTGATCTGGTGAATTTTTAGGAGGTGCAGTCAGGAAGCCATTTGAAATGTGTAATCACAGGAACTTTGCTGTGATTACAGCTTGATAAATTCAGTAAATGCTTTTATAAATGTTTTTATATAATGTTCCACTCATTAGCTGTCTTCATACATAGTGGCCGCTGAGTATCTATGCACGCACCACAGTGCATGAAATCCCCAGGCATGCATGCCCAGGCAAGCATGGAGAACAGGGAAGATATTTTTTCATAAACCCCTATTGAAATGACCATCAAAGACAAAAAAAAGCATCAAAGTATAAAGGATGTTGGTTTTTCTTCCTGTAAATTGAAAATACGTTTTTATGATCTGGAAAGGACATTATTTTTCTTTGGATTCTTCTTTCCCTTAATACTTACTGTGATGGAAAATTACTTAAATTACTTGTTTTCCACTGTTCACAGGTCATATCTTTTTGATATATCTGTGGACCAGTATTTTTACAATCCACTATTATTATGGTTTATTTGCATCCTTTGTGTTTCATGTAATTGAAACAGGTTGGATGAGTCTCAGGTGCTGAGATCCCTGTTCTATTTTGCAGCTTGCCAAGAGCACTATATTTCAGTATGTTCCTCTCCTTTGCTTCTTGATGATGCTATCAGGTTCAGCTATTCAGCATTAAAAATAACATTAATGTCACAATTTCTCTAACTCTCTCACATCATGGTTTTATTATGATGGATTCGGATGGCGAGCTTTCATTGTGTTAAGCTGTGGGTGTCCCATAGTTTTATAATATTAAAGCAGGAATATCCTTACTCATCTCTAAATATACGTGAGGCTTTTCCTTCAGCATCTCTCTCTATGCATGATTTCCTCTTCACGTGTTATTAGTCTAATCATATTTGGTAACCTTGGGTCTACCTGTTTTACTGATCTCTGTGACATGCAGAGTTTCAAAGCAAGATTAAAAATGGTGGTTAAAAATTACACTGTGAGTCAGTTAACACCACTGTTTTTTTCAAGGAAAGATTCAGGCAATTTTGTCTCTATGTGGACTTTGTGATTATTTTGTTTACAAAACCCTCTTTATACAAAATGGCAATACCTGAAAAATCTCAGTGACACTTAGCTGTCTCAGCACATTAGCACCATTTCAAAATCTTTACCTTGGCTTGATATGAACCTCATAATCACCTTAAAAACTTACAGATGCTTAGAAACAGGCCTTGTGTAGTTGTGCTCCAAGTGGCTGACTAGCCTTCATCACCTTAGAGCTGCGTATGTTTTCTCTATGGTTTATCTTTTTTTGTAGAAATAATAGTTTTTCAGCTGTGCTGTGTTATCACCTTAGATACAGAGAGGGTTTTTTACAAAAGCAGTTCAAAGATGCATTTGCAGTTGATTTTTGAGTAGTGGCTGGTAAAGTAGTTCAGTTTAAATAACTGTTACACATTTTTGTCATTCTCAAACTGGAAGTGGTTAGTAAGTTTAAATGATAAATTATTTGCATGTCTCCGCAAATCTGCTTATAATCTGAACATGTCAGAAAAGAGCACTCGTTTTGCTATATTTGCAATCAAACATACGAATAGATTCTGGAAACTTCCTTTTCCTTCAGGAGGGCTTTTATACCCAGATTTTAATATTTACATTATTTCAGTAGACTTTAATCCAAGGAAGTGGTGTATAACTGTATCCTTAAACTCTGCTGCTAGCATCTTTCAAAAATTTTGTTTCTTTTCATACAGCTAACAGAGATTTTAGTGAACTGCCATGTATATCAGCTATTTTCTGCTTGGTCCTTGATGTGTCAGACAGGGCTTTATCCTTGACTCTAAATTAGTGCAGTCTTGAAACTCAAAATTATTCCCCACACCATTCAGCGAAGTGATTACTACAGACTTTCAGAAGAGGGTTCACCATGAGATTGTATCTGGGAATAAATGTAGGAAGGGGATTGAAGGAACACTGAAGCTGTCTCTAGCAAGACCTCACACTTTTGCTTTCTGGGAAGTGAGTTCCATTTAAAGATGAGTAAATGAATAGTCATATGGTGCTCCAGCATCTTGGATAAACTTGTGTGGGTGGTCTATGTGTTTTAAATTCATTTCACTAAACATATGTAACTGGTAACATGCACACGTTCCGTACTTACTCCAGACTGTTTTAATTTTTTTTTCAGGAATCTCTTCATCTCAAGCATGCTTTCTATTTGATTTTATATTTCAGTGACTAGATTAGGTACCTGTGCAGTACCTTATAACCTAATGTAATACTTCCTAGGTCTGGGCAGGGTACAGTAGATCCTTACATATTGCAATTTTTTCTCTTCTGAGAGGGCGTGTTTCATCTTCTTGTCCCTAGAATTCCCGCTGAGGAAACATAAATGAACCAAGGTTTAAATTCCTTAATTCTGGATTTAGTCTTTGTAATCTGTGTTCTTCTTCAGATTAAAAGCACAAGGCTTTGCTTCCTTAGCCCAATAATTAGAAGTTTGGTTAGTCTTTTTGAACTCCTGATAGCCTTCAGGAAAAAATTTTGGTTTTCTGATAGGAGCATAGACACCTCTGAGAGAGTGAATTCGGCACTGTCCCCTGAAAAGTAGCAGAAGTAAATTAGGCAGGCTCTTTCATGCACAAATAAGCTTTGAAAAATCCAGCTGAAAGAGAGAATGGAAATGATTAGGTTGGCTAACTCTACAGGAATATAAAGACCTAGGATTATAAGAAATATGCACATCTCTGAAAGATCTGGAAGTACAGCTATGTAATGTCTCAAATGATGAATTCATGAAATGAAGTTAATTTGGTTTGTTCCACTACCTCACTTGTCTTTTTCTTTTAGTTTTCTTCCTTTTGTATGCTGTGACAACTGGATGTCTTTAAGTGTCACAAAGTGTCTTTGAATTTTATTTCATAAGGGAACAAAAATGCTGGAAGAGAGTTACTTTCTCTTAATTTCTTGTATATGTCATCTATCTTTAAATATAGCATTGCTGTATGGATATTCTGCCTGTTACTGCTGTCCTTTCACATCTAAAGCTTTTAAAATGGATTATGGCTCATTTTGTGAGTTTCCTCAGTCATGTATTTTAAGGTTATTAGTCCAGTACATACTCACTTATAGCTACATGCTGTCTTTCTAATCTCCAGTCACCTATGCTAAGATTTTAGCAATTCATCCTATAGGTCACATTCATAAAACTGGGACACTTATTCCTGTAAGGATATTCTGCTATTTTCAACTTTCATGGGATGGTATTTTTATCACTGATCTTTTATGAAGACTGGGTGGTTTTTTGACATTTAATCATCCTGACACTGCCCAATAAACCTTTATTCCCTTCTTTCCCTTTTTGTGTGCCTGGTTGCTATTTTTCATGATGCTACAGGTAACACTGACCTGGATTCTTCTCCTGGCTTTTTAAGATAACACATTCTTCTAAATTCTGAGCTCTTGATGGTTTATCACCTCAGTTTTATTCTTTTCTACTTCAAGAACTGATGTAGTTCTTCAGGATGGGGATAGACATTTTCTCAAGATAATATCATTGTATCTCTCCTCTTCTACACATATTTGCATCAGCACAGTATCCCCTAGGTAACCTAAGCATATATTCTCCACAAAGGAAATTTCATGCATATGGGAAAGAAAGGCATTTTAAATGCTTGATCGGGCCCAAAGAGCAGACTATCAGTAGCCATTGTAGTCTGGCCCTGTGTCTCTTTAGCGTCTTTGAATACCAGTTTCCTGCATTGTACTACCCCTTGGCTCTGGGTTATCTTGAGCAAAGAAATACTAAACAGCAGGTTAATGCTGAGTGCAGCTGTGTGCTAGGAGCTAATACCATTGTATTGGTGTATTGTTTCACCTTCATGCCAAGAAGCTTTTGGAACTCTAAAGTTAAAAAAAAAATCCAATTTTGTACATATATATAAGTCCTGATACAATTTCTTCTAGTACATGGTACTATAACTCTGCTAGTTTCAGCTGCTTCTCATTGACTCTGGTCTCAGCAAGGTGAAATCAGCTTACATGTTGGATACAAAGTTAAAATGGTTGCACAGATCATGGGAATTTTTCATCTCCCAGTATTTTTGAATGAGAACTGGCTGTGTAATTATTGCAGTGCTGTTTGGATCCAACCGGATTCCCCTTTCCACAGCTGCCTGATCCCCGTCAATTACATCACATCTATGAAGCTTGGTCAATGTTCCCAATGCAGATTTGTTGTACATGGGTGCTGGGGAAATTGCTGATGTGATGGCAATTGTTTCACCTTCTCGGGATAAGGCATCCACTTGCAACCAAGGTCCAAGTGCCTCCGCAGATATAGCTGTATGCAAAATTACGTGCTTATATTACATATTCAGCCCGTGCTGGCAAGCCTCTTCCCTGTTAGTGTTTGGAAGTGCCATATTAATAAGGACATTACATAAGTGTATTACTTAGCAGACAAGCAGTGACATCACCGGGAAGCAGCGCAAGCAGGTTCTTAAACCATCCCTCCCATTGTAAATGTTGCCTGAACAGAGCTCATCTGCTTTATCCCAAAGAATGGGAGTGTTTACACTTTCTCTTTGTGCTGGACTAGGGAAGAAATCAGGCTCAACTGGCAGCTGGCAACTAAAAGCCAGAAGGTAATTGATGAAACTTGTCCTTGTCATCTCTTCATCATCAGAGTCACTATTTCCTAAGAAATTTCACTATATAAAGGATATAGAGAGGGATCCAGATTTGCTCTCTTCTGACATTAACATACTTTCTGCTCAGAAGTCATGGTTTCAGTTTGATGGTCTTAGGCCATACACTTTGTTCTTTGTTATTTTACTTCAAAGGGCCAGTACATAAATTCCTTGGTTTTCCTTTTCTTTTAGAAAGAGAAGCTGATCTCACCCTAAATATTCTTTTACAGGGGTCATAAAAAACCCTGTTAAAACCACTTTAGTAGTGCTCTAAATATTCTCATTGGTCTTCTAAGAGCACTTCAGAATTTGACCCATTTTCCACCATTCTGCAATCTTCTAGATCTTTGTACAATTCTACTTCCAGTTTCCATTCAGGGAAAAGGAGTTTCTCTCCCCTCTTCTCTCCTCCCCTGTCACAAATACATAGTCACAGAATATGCTGGGTTGGAAGGGACCCAAAAGGCTCATTGCATCCAACTCCTGGCCCTGCACAGCACCATCCCCAAGAGTCACACCATGTGCCTGAGAGCATTGTCCAAATCTGTTCCAGTGCCCAACCACCCTCCGGGTGAAGAACCTTTTCCTGATATCCAACCTAAACCTCCCCTGACACAACTCCAGGCCATTCTCTCTGGTCCTGTCACTGGTCACCAGAGTGAAGAGATCAGTGCCTGCCCCTCCTCTTTTCCTCATGAAGAGATTGCAGACTGCAATGAGGTCTCCCCTCAGTCTCCTCTTCTCCAGGCTGAACAGACCAAGTGACCTCAGCCACTTCTCATACTGCTTCACCTCCAAACCCTTCACCATCCTCATGGCCTTCTTTTGGACACTCTCTAATGGCTCTGTGTCTTTCTTATATTTTGGTGCCAAGAGTGCCCCAAGGACTCAAGGTGAGGCCACACAAATCCAGAGTAGAGTGAGACAATCACCAACCTTGAATGGCTGGCAATGCTTTTGCCTGATGCTTTTTTTGTAAATCAGAAAAACATTGTAATGGCTTCAAGCTTCCCAAAAAATATGTTCCCAAGTTTGTATAAGATGAACAAAGCACAGTTTCACAAGTCACTGCCCCCTTGCATCCACTAAATGCCATTATGCCCACAGTCAGTACCTCCAGGCTTCCAAAACTTTAATATTGTAGAACTCCTGTCATACTGTCATTGTATCACTTTATATTCAGAAACAGCTTCGTCTTCGATTTTCCTCCTAGTTGAGGAGGTCTGATCTTGATTTTTGTGTTAAACTAAATTTCAGCTAGTGGTAGACCATTCTAGAGATGATGCTCACACATTCATCAGAAGTAAGAATACATCTCTTCTAGACTTGCTTGTGAATAATCTTTAATCTGTCTTAATGTCATTTTCCACCCGCCCATTCACTTAAGGATGTCTGGAACTTGACAGGTTACATGTTGAAATCCATAATCCAGTTCCGCCTATCAGGTGGTAGACCAGGACAAGATCTAACAATTTCTAGGACGTATCTGGCAAACGCAGATTTAATTCTTCCCATGAAAAAATTGGAAAAAAATTCTCCATGTAGCCTCAGAGTAACACAAATAATAGTCCAACAGTATAGCTTCTGAGACAGATTTTATTTTTGTTACAATTCTCATGTGCAATAATACACTTTTATTTCTGAAAATTCATCTTGTCTCTATCAGTATGTTTCCAGGTTCATGATATATTTTCAAACAGTATAAATGCAATTGGTAAAATCCCACCCTATTTTGTAATTATATTTAACCAGTGGCACCTCTGCTGTGAGCACAACTGTTATGTGACTGGTTCTTGCTATTGCCAACTCCCAGTTGGCAACTCTCAGCCAGTAAATGAATATGTAAAACTTCTTTCACCTACCCTCTTCCTCTCTGCTAAAGCATAGGGACATTCTGATTTCATAAGTGCCCCGAATTCGGCCTATTCTGTAAGCATCCTATCCTTCAGCAATTTTCCAAAGCATCTGAAAATGCCTAGGTCTGTGTACTGTTATCTGAATACCTAAGAACAGGTGCTTCATTAACCCTGTAAGCTTTGAAAGTCTCTGTCCAAGCTTGAATACCATTGTGCGCTCTTCTTTCTAAGTGCTTGACAGCTACTAATAAAGACTGTCAAGCTTGGCATGAATTTTCCCACAGATTTTACCATCCCTCCCACTTTGCACACTCATTTGTCTTTTCGTCTTTGAAGTCTAGAATAGCTAGGAATTGACTGCCTTCTTTAGGCCTTCTTTCAAATATTTCTGAAGCCTGAAGCTTTACATTTGTTGTATAATTTGGGTCCTATTTCATAGTCCTGTTAAATGCACTTTTTAGTATTTTATGATGTTCTGTTACTGTACTCTCAAAAGTCAGAACATCATCTCTGTGCATTTCAATAGATCCAGTTCCTTTAAGAAATATGTAGCACTTAGTGAAAATTCTCAGGAACGTATTTTTAGCCAAAGGAAGCCTGTGAAAATACTACCTCCTGTATAGTGCATCGAAAGTGGCTTGCCTTGAATTCCTCTTATCTGGGGAGATTCGTAAAAGCGAAGCAGATATACATTTTAGTTAGTGAAAGGTTAATGCCTCACTGCATGGAACTTTTTTCCAATCTATTTATTTCTCTTAGATCTAAACACAAACAATAATGCAGATTTTCTTTCAATGTTAGTGGTACATATATAGAGGCCATTTCTAATATCTCTTGTCACTTGTTAACGAAATGGTTGAGTTTCTGTTTCAGGCTTAGAGATCTGTAAACTAACAGGATCTATGGCCTGTGTACACATACCATTAAGGACAGCTGGTCTCCTACATTACTGTTTCTGGACTCTTTCGTGGCATACATCCTGTGCATCTCATGCTGGCTGCAGCATGTTTTAAATTGAGTTTGGGCCAGTATATTTGTTCCCACTGATTTTAATTGAATTGTTTTAATTTTTGTTTTCAGTTGAATTCTTCTTCTTTAGCTTCCCATTATAAGCTCTTAATTGTGCTGAACTTTCCACTATGTATTTTTGTTTCTGATTCAGTTGTTTGGAGTGCCCCTCATACTCTGCTGTTACAAACTGGCCCAAAGATTCTGTCCTATTACAAAGTCTGTACAACCATCTTTGAGGCTGCCTACCCAGACCTTGGGAACAAGTGCAAATTTGGAAAGCAGGAGGATTTGGTGCGTCACAGGCAAGCCTTGGAACCATGCACGTAAGAATAACCCAGACAAATGCCATATCAGATAACCAGCACATGTTCCAAAAGACACACTGACAAGACACTCTGGATTAGGCCTATAATACATTGGAGTTCCTCTGATTTAGCCTTGTAGATCTGCCTAGCAGCCAGCCTCATTGGGGCTGGAGATGCCAGTGCTCAGTCATCAGAGGCCAATGTAACCAGTGCCCTGTGTTTGCATGTCCTAAAAACATTTTGGTAGCTACCATACATGGCTGCTGCTTGCTTGGTCTGACACGCCTTGCCAGCCTCGCAACAGAAGCCAGAACAGCCAGACGTGCTCTGTTTTTGTTGTCATTTATAAAGGGATTGTGCTGTCCACAGCCAGGCATGCACAAGGGCAAAAAATCTTGGCTAGAGATAAGGTAAACAAGAAGGGACTTTCTTTGGATAATCACTTTGGCCAAGATTGTCTCCCTTGCCACTACCTTCTGACCTCTCAGTTTCTCTTAATCTCTGAGTTGTACTGCCTAAGTGCTGTGAAAAGGCCAGGTAGCCAATGACCCCACAAAATCCCAGAGCTTGTTTTCTGTCTCTCTCAGGAAAGAGAAATGGACGGTGAGTGAGAGGGTCTGGGCTTCCTCCCGAGCACAGCACTATCCTAATGGGCTCTTTTCATCTCTGGGATCAAAGTTCTGAAGTCAAAATATTAAAAATCATTTTTTGAGGCCACTAACACTAGCAAAGGCCTGGATTCACAAACCCCACGTATTTAAGGTAGTGATCTCCCAGTTCCCATGTGCAATACCTCTTCACCCAGGCATGCCAAAGTTCTAAGATGCAAAAGTTCACATATTTTTCATCCTCCCCTACCCATTCTCCTATGAACCCAGACCTTCCTGGGTTCATGGTGAGATTTTAATGTAGATTTTGAGTTGACAGAGATGGGAACTGAGCTGGGTTAAATTCTGCAGCTTTGGCTGTGGCATGTTGTGTGTTGGAGAAGCACCACCAGGAGTAATGTTCTGTAGTACCACTTTCCACCTCCCATATGAGAGCACATCCATTTGAACACAGGAGAGGCATGGCAGCATGTGTGCTGGCACTTGTTGGGGCAGGGTGACTTTCCTGCCAAGTCCAGACAGGTACTGGGAAAGCTAACAGGAGCAGAGCTGAGCTCAGCAGTGAGATCTCCGTGTAGCTGGGGAACACAGGGTCTGTAAGGAAAGAGATTGCTCCAGCAAATAGCTAACCAGTTTTTGATATTTTTCATTAAGTACAGGTGCATAGGAATATCTGTTCAAACAAATACATAACCATATAGAGAAATAGCAATATGAAAATTGCTAGATTCTCTAAAGGCTAAAAGGGATTTACAAAATTGCTTACTGAAAGCAAGCAATGCTTCTACAACTGTTGTATGCCCAGGATTCTTATCCCCTCAATAGCGAGTAATATGCATATGCCCCGAGATTAAATCAGATCTGTATTAGAAGCACTGCTTCTAATTCGCATTTTTTCAAATTATATACTGAAATTCCAAAGACAGGTCTTTTTATCTTTTTCTTCTAGGAGCTTGAAGTATAAATTATAAGAACAACTTTTTCAAAATATATATAAGAAATGAATATCAATAAGGTGCTGTGCATAAAGAAGAATATGATTTTTTCAGCCTGGCTATTTGAGCATTCCTGTTTTCTGCCAAGCGGAAGGATATGACAGTAAGCCAAACGAGAACAACGTGTGAAGAAAAGAAATTACAACATATATAAAAGAAGATAGCTGGTTTGTTAAGAGAAATCGGAGAGGCTTATACATTTACAATGAGAAAAAATAAATGGCAGGAAGCAAGTAAACTCATGAATAAAGATAGGAAATAATGAGTTTAAAATGACTAAACTAGCTGCTGTTTAAATCTTTCTCAAGACAAATGAAGATGAGGCACACAGGCATCTAGAAGGTGTTGAAGGACATTGCAAATATAGCTGCTGATATAAGAGAAAGAAAGCAAATACAGAAATGAACAAAGAGGCAAATAATGCCAAGGATGTAAACAGGCAGAAGAAAGATTCAAATTTATGTTTTACATGTAATGATTTAGTCTAAAAGCATACTGAAGAAGATTGTTACATGTATAAAATTCTGAGAAGCACGTATAAAAGGGGGGGATGGAAAGAATTCTGGGTGTATTTCTATGTAGATGTGAAGTTTGAAACTAGAAGCAAATTTTCAGCATAAACTTTCCATCATGGAGCAGTGAGCAAGTCCCAGTAGTCTGAAGCGTAAACCCAATCATTAATAATATTTCCATCTCCTTTTATTTTCTTCCATCTTATTTTAGATATCAGATCTCAGATGCGCTCTTGGTTCCAAAGACTTCTTGAATCAAGGGAAAATAAACCCTTTCTTTTGTCTTCAATTTGGGAAAATAAATCATTTTACTCTTCACTCTTTTTTAGCTCAGACATTATACCCATAATTATCCCAGACATTCTCGGGATGTTGGAAGCTCTTTTCTTTCTATAATGCCAGGACAGCAGTGGCTGTTTCGGATCTGTGCCCCAAAAGAGCTGACATTAAAAAGTTGAATAATTAAGGATTAGTATTGCACTAAGGGGTAGCTGGTGTCTGGTCTTTCTGGGCTGCAAAACTGTTATGAGTCTGTAGGACCAGTCTAAGAACTCAAGGAGGTTTGTACTATAAAGATGCAAAGTTAAGATGGAATTTGTATGACTTTATATTGTCAGTGCAGTACTGTGCAGTAGGTATATCTTGCATGAATATTTTCAGGTATTTGTGAACAGATTTTCCAGGAAATTAACTTGAGCAAACTGTGGAATGAAACACCATGGTTTCTTCTAGCCCTAATGTTATGTGTGCACTTAGCTTACTAAACAGGCTTCTCTGTCCTTGGAGGGTGGTACAGAGGAGCCTTTTTTTTCCTTTTGTTTTGTTTTGTTTTTGAATTCTTTTGCATTGCTGTACAATTTTAGTTACTGAAGGCATGCATCAACACAAGAATCTTCATTTTCATTTATTATAAAGCCATTATTTAACTCTTATGATTTCAAAGAAAGCCTCAATGAATGAAATATGTAAGCAATGAAGGCTCTAAAAAGTCTCTGAAAGTACTGTGTGTTGTAATATATCTTGATTTTTACACATCTTACAATTGTATAGCCTGTGATCATCAGATATTTGGTTTATTGGTAAAATAAAAATCACAGGGACAACCTACTTGAAGAAGATGTGAACAGTCAATAATAAATGCTTCAACACTGCAACACTTCTGAGGATGATCATCTTGGTTTTGGGTACTGTGCTTTAGTTGGGGCACGGGAGAAATTACTGTTGTACAATAGACAGTTTTCCTCACCTCTTTTTCTGAGGCAGTAAAAAGAGGTAATTTTTCTTGGTATTGTTTTTTCTCTTTATAAATGAGAAAACAGAAAGTTCTTTGCAAAGCAGCTAATGACCAGTGTGGGCTAATGTTAGTTGGTTTATGGTGATGAGATGGTATGTGGTACAGGTGGTGTCAGGGAGGAGAATGGAGAAGCAGTATCTATTTCCATTGTTGTCAAATGGGCTCATTGGCTTTAAATGAGCTTCTGTTTCAATATAACAAAAAACTGCAGGCCTGGTTAATTAGACTTGTGATTTCACGGAAAAAAAAAAAAAAAAGAAGAAATCTAATCTGTTCCTATTGATCTTCATGACTTTTATTTTTATTTTCTTTTAAGAGGAAAAAGATTTTTTACAGAGAAGGCTGTCAAATGAATGCTGGTATGAGCTTCTCTAGGGATTTCCTGAATATAGCATTTTAAAAGGTTGTCTTATTAAACCAATTCCCATCACACACTTCTCTGTCAAACCTGCCCTGAAAAATAATCCTTGCTATTTCTGGACATTGATTAGACAGACACATAAAAAAGTCATTTCTCTGCTTTCTTTGGATATTAGGTGACACAGTCCTAAGCTGGAATTCATTGATGTCCACAGATTTTGAGTCCTAAGGTGGACACTTCCCCACCAAGGGAGTAAAAATTGACCTAGGAAATATTGCTCTGATCGTCTGTTAATTCCATTATTTTTTCCCCCAAAATTCTTTATTGCCTTCCTATTTTCTTGGCTGGCAGAATTATGTGGCACACATAATTAACATATATAACGTATTTATACATGACTAGAATATGACAGAATGGTATCTTTTTTTGGTAGTGATATTTTACTTCTATCATCAAGATATATTTTCTGTTTCCCTTCTATTTTCTGTGCAAAAATATAGTTTCCAAGTCATAACTGAATTTACAGTAAGAGTGTTATTGTGTTCTACCACTTACATTTTAGACAGTTCAAGCATCTCTGTGACAAATACTGGTTCAAGCTCTAAATTTGTTAAACAGATGTATTTATATTTTTTTAATTGTTATTCAGAACACAAGCATGCACTTATATTTTATTGGTGTCTATGTGTCTTGTAGCACAGTTAAACCCGATGATGGTGGAAATTATTAACATTTTTGTAGTAATTTCATTTTTTGTACTGAGTCAGTCTTCCAGGGATAGTTCTGTTCTTCCTCTGCCAAAACTGTGTAGTTCCCACTAATACAATGTCAGTCTTTCACAGCTAATTCTTTTTAACTGATGCAGCATCCTTCTACTTAGTAGTATTTCAGTAGGGATTAAAATGTGATTTTCAGTGTGCAGTCACTGGCTGTCCATGCAGAGATACTGCCTCTCACACACAAAGTAGTGGCTGAGAAGTTTTATGTTCCTCTGTCACTTGAATCATAGCAATATCTAGAGGCTTTCATGGAATGAAGTCCCATTATCTAGACAGTGTGAAAGGGTGAAGGTTGTGTGGTGTAGAAAGGAAGAATAACTGGGGAGATAACACACAAGCAGATGAGAAAGAGAAAAGGGTGGAGTGGCAAAGGATTGCCTGGCCACAGTGGGGGTCACTGTCCAGGACAGAGAGCACGGCCCTCTTTCACAACAAAGAAGACAAGGGGCAGGTGTCACAAGGTGAAAACTGAGTGGAAAACAGGGTTCATTCCCATTCATGTAAATTCCCTTCTAGCTTTCATCTGTGGTTGCTGCATGGATGATACATAGGTTTCACATCTGCACAGCTCTCCCACCTCCTTCTTCTTCCCCCAATAACAACTGCAGAGGGAAGTTCATTGCACAAATTTTTAAAAATATATGACTAATTAATTAGTAAACAATTTTTGATTTTAAATAATGGTAAATTTGGTGAATACTTATATTTTTATTCTGTTTTAAGTAAAAACATAACATGTTATATCATAAAGATACTCTATCAATTCTTCTCCTGTTCTTTCCATCAGCATTGTTTCCTAAATATTGTCAAATGGGGCATTAGGTTAAATATTTTTCCTTTCTTACAGCTGGAAATAAGATTAATATGTATTGGATAGATTATCAACTATTTATATTTCAAATTACATTGACTGTTCTGTAGGAATTTACTACTTTTCCTTTCCCCCTTTCCCTTCTCTCTTAGTTTTAATGCCTCTCAGAAAATTATTGTATTTCCAATGGTTTTATATATTTGTATTTATACAATCTCTTTAAAAACTCTCAAAATACTGCCACATCTGCATTCTTTCCCAACAGTTGTGTCCTCTGCCTGCCATGGAATTTCTGAAAAGCACTGTGATGGAAGTGACCTTGATACTACCCTCATATTCCTTAATTTCTCTGACTGACTGAAGTTTACTGATCCTGAGAAATCTCATTCATTTCCCTTTGTATCCCTCAGATAAGTAGGTGTTACCAGACCACAGTTAGAGGATCCAGAATCAACCCCATGGTATTCACCAGGAGTAAGTAATTTGCTCCATGTAGAATTGCTGGTCCCTCAAGGTTCAGGCTTCTATAGAACTGTCCTTTGTGTCCATTCCTCCTGACTAGGCACATTAAAATTTCCCATGCTTTAGCTCTCGTTGGGATGGGAAAGAAGGAGTTTTAATGCACCAGAAATCAAGTAGAGAGGAGGTATAGGACTAAGCACAGGTGGCCACCAGAGGAAGGTTAAAGGGAACTTGGAAAACTCAAATATTTGTCCTTTCTAAGACAGCAGGAAGCAGCTGAAAGCACTCTGCCTGTTTGGCTTTTAATCACATCCCAGGTTTCTCCCGAGGTAGTACCAGCTGTGCAGTCTTCCTTCACTTACAGCTCACAGGACATAATACAGAAAATCTAGAGCTCTTTATCTGGCTCTCTCCACCTCCATCAATTTTTCTTCATTTTCTTTCCCTTCTACCTTTTTGTGAACAACAGTCCTTGTATTGAAGGTTTCAGACTGCCATTCTTATATTTGTCCCACAAGAGTATTTTTATCGAAAAGGCCATTTTCCTTTTTCCCCCCGCGTTGTTCTGTTTGGGGTTTTCTTCCTCTTCTTCTTCTTCTTGTTCTGTTTGGGTTGGTTTTTTTGTTGTTGTTTTTGGTTTTATGTGGGTTTGTTTGTTTGTTTGTTTTTTGTTGTAGTTGGGTTTTTTTTGTTTGTGGGGTTTTTTGGGGGGGGGTTGGGTTTTTTTGTTTTCTTTTAACTTGCATATGGCTTAACCTTAAATTCTGTAAGTTTTGTTGGTATTTCAATGGATGAGTATAAGAAAGTATTTTTTATTTTGAATGTTTCCCCAGAACTGTTTTTTCTCTGATTTTTGTGCATAAGCATGGATTTAAAAATTTGCTTTCAGAGCTTGTTGATGGAGGTAGAAAAGATTTCTGTGAGTGGTTTCTTTGAGATGGATTCTAAACCTTTTGCGTATCATTCAGCCATAGAGTAAAAGGAAACAATGACACTGGGGACTTGTCACCTTCTCCGTGGTTTTGAATTTCCTTTTCTTTCTTACCTTCAGGAAATGTAAATGGTCCAGTTTGTTGTCACGAGAGTCATTCTCTCTTCTGCTTGCACATGTTGCGTGTTTGTGATGACTGTAGTAATTGTGGGACAGAAACATTAAGAAGGCAATGCTTCCCATCTCCATTTAAGAATTTTTAAAAATCATTCAAAAAGCTGAAAACAGAATGGATGCTTCTGTTGTGGCATCAATCAGCTCTTCAATTGACACTCAGCCCAGTGACCTCAACCCTTGGCTGAACCTGGCCATGGCACCTGGGTGTCCCTGGCTCTCCTGGCCTGGGCACAACTGGACTGAGCCCTGGCTGGCAAGGCCCTGTCCTGCCCTACACTGGGTTCTGCCTCAGTTCCCGGCTCCCCAGCCCTCAAGGAGTAGCTGGCCCATGCAGCATCCTGACAGCAGGCTTTAGCTGATTCTGCTTGGCTTTTACTCTTACACCTTTCCTTGTCGATAAATGCAGCAGTTTTACTCAAGACAAGTTTCTGCACATTGCCTTTCAGATTTTCTTTGCATATCCCAATACTGCACGAAGCATTTGACAAATATGTATTTTCTGTTGTTCCACACACATTCTTCTTCTATGGCTAGATTCATGAAAGGAAATGGAAAGAGTTCTCTCTCACTGTGTCTTGTAGAAGGAAAGTCAAGTTAGCCTTTCACAGTTGTGCCTTTGTTCAAAAGCCAGACAAAATCAGGTCCTATTTTTAAAAAGCTTGCTTCAGTTTTCCATTAGTAAGTTGTAACATCATCACTAATTAATAGAATTTGATCCTAGGAACACTTTGATTGCTCTAGGGTCAATAGATTAATGAAATGTAAAAGAAGTTTTGCCTTCCTAAGTAAAAGTGTAAAACTTAATTTATAGTAGCAGATTTGTTGTCTCCCTAGTTACATGACTCTAATGAGCCAAAGAAAATCACAAGAATGAGACAAATTACTTGAAGGGAGATTGCCTGGACCGTACATCTTCCTAAGCTATAAGATCTCCTGGGATCTCTTCCAACCTAAATGGTTCCATGACTGCATAAATAAAGGGTACAAACATAGCTTCTACATCAGAAGCAAAGCCTTCATCTTTTTTTGGGACAGACGGTCATTAAGACAAGTTTCCATCAGGAAAATATCTGATATCAGAAAAGATATTCAAACATATTGCCTGGAATAAATCTTCCAATTCATGTACAACTTGGGATTTAGAAGGAAAAAAGATGCCTTCTCAATTTCCAGTACAGAACTAACAAGGATAAATATTTGTTTTGTCCGTTTTGAAATTAATCTGATTATATTGTGCATTAATTTGGTGATATGGTATATTAGATACTTTGAAGAATGGAGGCCTTCTCAGTTGTGACTTTGATGTATTTTTGTATCTTATTTAGCCTAATGAAATGTCAGTAGTTTACTCAATGTACATTTATTTAATTTCAGTTCGGCTTGACCATATAAAAAGTATATGAAACTATTTAACTCCTGCAATTCTAAGCGTGTTTCAAGTACCTATAAGAATACATGTAATGTGAGCAAGATTTTGGCAAATCATTCTACTCTTTCTAAATGTACAACTGTTCACAATTTTTATTAATGTTTATAACCAATAAATGGGTTTTATATTTTTTTCATAAAATCTTCAATATATATTTCTGATTAGCATAACTTAAAAGGAAACCTATCACTTTTAGCAAATCTTCACTTATGTTTACACTTGGGTAAATCTGCATATTAATAATTTTTTTAAAAGGAAAAGGCTTCAATATCTGCTTTTTCCGATCCCTAAATAGTCAGGAGGGCAGGCAGGTATTGCTGCATGCAAACTCAGCATTTAAGTATGCATCTCGCTATGGCTATTCCATGCTCCATGTGCTACAAAATGAGGTTACTGTGGGATGTAATATTATAACATTTTTCTGCATGCTAGCAGCAGCCTGTGTGAGCCTTTTCCTTATGTCAGTGAGATCTCCCATCCTAGCCTTCTCAATGATGCCAGCACCTGGAAGGAATAACACTTGAACAATCTGAATGATAAACTCGTGATCTACTCTTTAATAAATACCTTTAAACAAGATGGAACATTTGAGTGGTTCCTCTGAGCAAGATATCTGATAATTTCCAGTTATATTCAGGACCTATTTGGTTTTAATATGGGCTGGATACCTGAAACCTAAATGCCTAAAAGGCCACTACTGTCCTACTCTAGCTCTGCTTACTGTAGCAGGAGCTCTTAAGGTGTAGACGTTAGCCAGGTGGTGTTGAACTAAATTCAGTTTAGACAAGCATAGGACTGTGCCTAAATTTCTCATTTTATTAGTGTATAGCTACAGGAATAGACACGACTTTAAGACTTCAGTTATTGCAGAAGGGTAAATCAATAATACTTTTGTACATTTTTAAATGCTCTGTAAAATTTGCTTCAGATCAAGTATAATCAAATTATCTGAACAAAGTGCATTATAAAAAAAATCAAGGTATTACACCTGTTTAATGTTCAGCAATTTTTCATTAAAAGATTAGCTAATTTTCAGGTAAATTCATTATTCAAATTATTCGTTGGTTTCTTGGTTTTCTAGCAGTTCATGAGCTTTTCTTTACTGACAAAATACAATGCTGTGCTAGTAGGTTATTGAAGTTTAATGATTTTATTTATTCTGGGGTTATTTATTCAAGCCTTAAACTATTACTTGATTCTCTCACTGGAATGGTTTGGGCTCTTAGGAGACTCATTAGCATAATATGAATTTGATATTTCCCATATCAATATGTTACTTGAAATGAATGACTTATAAATATTTGAGTGGAAATTATATTATTCATAAACATTCATAGTAATCTGGATGTTCAATTATCCACAGAATGTGAAAAAGAGAGAATGGCAGATAAGGACAAATTTAAAATAGTTTTGGTAGAAACAGTCATTTAGGGAGATATTCTAATATACGATAATTTTGATTAATATCTTAATGAGTTTTATGATTTTATCATGGGTTCAATCATACTTCATCTTTTGTTCTTCATTTTATTCAATCTGATTTTCAAAGCCCATTTTAGTATGCATTGGTATGGAATGGATAATGGGCTCTTACCTTGAGCTGCCAGTTCCTCTGCAGACACAGCTTCATTAAAGGGCTAGCAAAGCAAAAAAGCACTTCCTAAACAAGTAAGTGTATAAAGATTCCATTTTCAAGAATGAGTGTGGAAAAGGCATTCCAGAAACCTTGTGCGGGTATGAAAAATAATTTATATGCAAACCAGTAATGGCAAGCTAATGCAAGATATGGGATGTCCTCTTTAGGTCTTCATATTTGAAATTTGATTAATATTGAGAAAAGGCCTATAAATGCAGTGTATTTCTCTTAACTCTTGTGATATGAGATGGTTACAGTAAGGGATGGCTTGAGGGAATCACCTAAAAATATAAACCCTAAAGGGAAACTTTGGATTATCCTGTGAAGGTAAGCAAACATCTTGGAGAAATCTAAAGGCTGAAATTCATGCTGTTTTCGAAAGCATGGTTTGTATGGAAATGGGATTCTAAGATATTTCTCTATTTTCCTGTTCCTCAGCAGGACCTCAAAGAACAAAGCAAGGAGTGAAGAAAGGAGCTATGCTTCCACTTTTTCTGCTTGTGGTTAGGGAAGACATCTACGAATTAATTTTTTCGTAAGAGCAAAAAATTCATATCCAAGCATCCAGCAAGATCTGCTGGAGTGGCTTGGAGGAAAGAGGGACGTGTGTTTACCTGATCTCTTTCCTATATTAATATATCTGTACCTTTCCATGTATTTCCAGACTGTTTCCCCTCCATCTGTTATCTCTCTTTCCAGTCCTTCAGATCCGGCCCCAAGATGTAGTTGGTCGGAGCAGAGGTAGGAAGGATTCTATTCCCCTTCATGCCTTTACATGGTTGCACTCCATTAGTGTAACTAACTTTCAGACAGGTTGGAAGTCTTAGCAGGAATATTTCTTCCTAATTATCCTTCCTGAAAAGGGATTACAGTTGGGTTCTTCATATCAGGAATGACCATACCTTTGCTATCCATATTCATTCTTTGGTGGAGTCTTCTTGCACATATTTCAAACCAAAGCAGAAGCAAGGGGATACAATAAATCCCCAGGAACTGGTGCAGAGATGCAAGGCTAAACCTCTCTGTTTTCAGATTTATGTGTATTAATAAGATGTTAAAAATCTTGGATTTGACTACATGTGGCTGAAGTTGTGTCAGGGGAGGTTTAGGTTGGATATCAGGAAAGGATTCTTCACCCAGAGGGTGGTTGGGCACTGGAACATCCAGGGAAGTGGTCACAGCACCAGCCTGACAAAGTTCAAGAAGCATTTGGACAATGCCCTCAGGCACATGGTGTGACTCTTGGGGTGTCCTGTTCAGGGCCGGGAGTTGGACTTCAATGATCCTTGTGGGTCCCTTCCAGCTCAGCATATTCTGTGATTCTGTATTTCTGTGATATTGGAGCCCAGGAGCACCTTAGATAAGGCACAATGCTAAGATTAAAGTTTCCTATTTATGTGTGTTTGTTTAAAATTAGATATTCTTCTCTACACACATGCTTCTCTTTGGAAAAGATACTGTGCTTTCATGATACCTTGTGTTATGAATTTCAACCATGCAGAGCAAGGATTTAATCCACTTGTCAGTCTGTGGTGAAAGCATTTTTGAAAAATCAGCCATTTCCTTAGAGAATACGTATATGGTTGCTGATTTTCCAAGATAATGCAGCATTGTGCACCCTTGAGAATGGTAAAACCTTTCCTGCATAAAAGCAGCAAATACATTTAAAAATGCTAAGCGTATCAAGAATCTTCACAGTAAAGACTCTCCAAGATATTGCCTGCATGATAGGCAGTGAAATTGCATTATGCAAATTGCATGCAAATATATGCACCACATATGATAATTAAAACCTTTGTAAATACATATTTGCAAAATACAATCCATCATGGTCCACAAGGTTATAATCTACATTTTTAAATGAACAGTGCAAAAACTTTGAACATTCACACAGAAGTGAATGATAATAATTTGAAACACCATGAACTATCATTTATCAACTTTAGGTTCTTTACAGAGTGTCGTTCATTCAAAAAAAAAAAAATCCCTGGTTGACTAAATAAAAACTTCAAGCCCTTACCAACATTTTTGTATAAAATATAATAACTTATGTGCTATTGTGACTGTGAGCCTTCAGTAATCATGAATGGGAAGTGAAAAATATTGTATGCCATGTCATGAAGCAGAACCCAACAAGAACAGAAATTTTACCAAGAAATCTGATGGATCACTTGCAGGAAGTGGCCTTGGGAATTATCTTTCAACTTCATATTTCAATTTCTCTCAGGAAATAGGACCTCCTGTAGGACATTAGGTTTGAAATCATAATGGGTGCACAGAGCTGTCTGAAGTAGAGCAGGGTTAACTGGTAAATCCTACCAGTCTCTTCCTCAGTCACACTGATCCTCTCGAGAGATAACCAGCCCCAGGCTTGACATGCTCTTCAGTCTACAGTCCGTGGGAGGTTTACAGCCCACAGTGCCATAGTGGCGCTGTGTGTTCTCAGTCTAAAATCTGCACAGTCTGGCACCAAATGCCCCTCTTGTACCTTCTCTTGTGTATGTGTGAGATCGTCAAGGCAGCAGTCTTCTCTTTGCTTTCTAAAGCTTTCCCAGAAGGAGCTTCAGTGGTTTTCTTCTCATGCTTCCAATGTGCAGAACTGATATTCCCATGCTTTTGGCTCACTTTAGTCAAGACAAACCTATGGAGGTGAGCAAACTGGAGAAATCTAAAGGCTGGAATTCAGGATACATTTGACCCCAGCACAGTTTGTGGGAAAAGGAAACAGATTGGAGTCCCACAGTACCTTGTGATGCTGGTCGAAAAAGACAGGGGTCTTGGGAATGTGATGACTCCTGCCCATCTCCGTCCATACATGCAGGAGCCAAACTACTGGCCTAGATTGAGGCCTATATTGGAGAAGGTGGTTTTTGATCTCCACTCTCTTTTGTGAGACCCCACTCGGGGTACCGTGTCCAACTCTGGGTACCCAAAGTAAGAAGGGGTTGGACCTGTCAGAGCAGGTGCAGAGGAGGACACCAAGATGACCAGAGGGATGGAACACCTCTCCTGTGAAAACAGGCTGAGAGAGTCAAGGAGAAGACCTCAGAGCCTGTAGCACCTTTCAGTACCTAAAGGGATCCTACAAGAAAACATAGAGAAAATTTTTACATGGGCATGTAGTGATAGGACAGGAAGGAATGGTTTTAAACTGAAAAAAGGGTGGGTTTAGATAAGATATTAGCAAGAAGTCATTTGTTGTGAGAGTGGTGAGACACTGAAACAGGTTTCCCAGAGAACCTGGGGATGCCCCATTCCTGGAAGTATTCCAGGCCAGGCTGGATGGAGCTTTGAGCAACCTGGTCTAGTACAAAATGTCCCTGCCCAAGGCAGGAGGGTTGGAACTAAATGACTTATAAGGTCTCTTCCAAGCCAAGCCATTCTATGATTGTATGTTATCACTTGTTTGTTTTCTTTTCAGCTGAGAAAATTTAGTGAACTTCATTCTTCTGGTTTTGAGGAGGTCAGTCAGTTCTCAGCAGGCAGGAGATAGGCAGTTCTCAGGTTACAGACTGACAGCACACAGCCTTTCAGTCTGCTCTTGCCAGCAGTGACATACAGGCTTATCTGTAGCCATGCAATTATTCTCCTAATATTGTTATGATTTATAACACAAGTAAAAGTAAAACTATGCTTTTTAAAAATTCATGGTTGGCAACTGACGAAAGCTTTGCCACCCTTCAATGCAAATGTATAATACTAGTGAATTAGCTAAATGAGTAAGTGCAAAAATGGCCTTTTGTTTCCAATGTTTGCAACAATGCTCATTAGCAATAATGATCAGCACCCTTTAGTTGACATTGCTGACTGCTGGGATTGACTGACAATGCATATACCTAAGGAGGAAAGTCACTTTGTGAGTTGCTGACTTGTGAGTTATTGGACAGTCTCAATTTTCTTTACATGGCATCTTCTGTTTAAGGCATGTATTACAGACGCTGAATATCTTTGGTAGTGTTCCTTATTGCCAGAGAACAGGCCCATCCTCCTTCACAGTAAGGTAATTGTGTTTTTTCTTCACATCAGGCTGGTGAAATAAAGAATTTTTTAAAAAACCTACTCCCAGAAGAAGGCAGCTGAGCAGTCAGCTACAGAGCTGTTCATGAGAAACTCTGGGCCTGATTCTGCCACCTGTGATCAGAGCAAGTGGCAAAACTGATTTCTTTTTCTTTTCATATGAAATTATTCCACTTGCCACACTGGAACTTTTTGTGTTGGCCTTATTCTGAGTTCTGAGTTTCCATCCATTCTGCCAGTAAAGAGGAGGAGTTGTACAACTTGCATGCAGACAGGAGAATCTGTGCAGGCTTTTCCAGTGGAGTGCTGTCAGAAAAGACATGTATGAAATGAGAAACTGACCAGCTTTGGAAATCCAGAGCACTGGCATTGGCCAGAATCAAATAACAAATTATTTAAATGCCACTAATCACCATTTCGGGTTTTGTAGCATTTTGAAATACCTCTGCATAAGCAGTGTCTGAGCCTCTAAAAAATCAGTATATGACTACTACACAGAAAGACAGTTTTGCGAAAAGCACTTTCCAATAAAATGTCCTGACTTTTTAAAAAGATATACTTATATAATCCAGTATATAATAATTATCCTTAAAAATACAGATATCAACATATTAACAAAATGTCATGGCACTTTATTGAGTGCTGAATTCTCTGAGTGGTGCTGTCCTCACGCTTAAATGCATTAGAAGTTTGACAAAACAGCAGGCCAGCTGGCAGCCTTGAGAGCGTGGCAAGAAGGCATTCAGCAGTGGGCTCTGCAGACGTGAATATCAACATGACAGGGGAGGTGGTGTACTGGCATGGACTTTAGTTTTGTGGAGAGGAGGCAAGGCAAGAATGTAGATTCTGACACTTTGTGTGACAATCATGGTCACCTGGTTCCCCGCTACCCTTTTTGAGTGGGATAGCTGCAGGGAGCTGTTGTGAAGGTTGAACACTTGAAACTAAAGAGATGGAAATCATGTTAATATGATTGATTTATTTGATTTTATAATGACAAGAATATCTGCTGTAGGCAGAAGGATTATTGCAGAAATAATTCATTTAGCATTTAAAAGGGCTTCTTGCTCTTAATTTCTTTTATGTTATAACTTGTCCAAAGAAAAAGAAAATATCATGAATGAAAACTTCTTAAGAAAACATAACCTCAGCTAATGCAAGGGGAGTTGCAGCTCTCCAGTCAGAGGAGTCTAAATCAATTGCCCTCTACAGCTCTGGTCAGTCAGATCAAATCATTAAAATGTGCAGGGATCAAATTGCCAGTCAGTATCGATGACTAACACATGTGTTTCATTTTCTTTACCTGTGAGAGGATGCTAAGTCGACAATAATCACAGGGCAAGCAGTCCTCATAAACAACAGTGCATTTACATTTGTGAGTTTGCCTGTTTAGAAAAATTATCTGGACGGGTAACTCTCAGAGTGCTGAGAAGCAGAGCTGCTGCTGCATCACTTAAGAGTTAAGCCCTGAAGAGATGAAAATAGAAAGGCTGATTGCTGGTTGTCTCATCAGCCCTTGTGAAAAGCAGCTGACAGTATTCATGTTTGGAAGAGGAAAGGAAATTGGAAATCCATTCAATTTCTCCCAGTGTTTCAGTCACAAGAATATATGTGACTGCAGTTCAGAAAATATAGGGAGGCTAAGATTCTTAAGCCACAATTCAGTGATGTCCATTGTCACATATTAACAGAACAGTAAACTGATTGAAAAAAAAATAGCTTTGTTTCTTCAAACTCCATCTGTGATAGTGGGAAATAGGCCTTCTGATGCTCTGGGGTAGATTTGGGTTTTTTCCCTTTCCGCCTGATTTTTGTTCGTGAGTGAATACTGAAATTTGGATTTGGCATTATTGATGTCAGCCACTAGACTGGGACTTGGACCAAGAGCGGCTTGCAGAGTATCAGTGACCATTTTGACTGTGATAAACATCACAAAACCATAACAAAAGCTGTTCTTTCTCTCCTTAGAGCAAGAAGAGTGGTTGCTAGTTTGACACCCACATGCTTTTCCCTCCCTCACTCTTTCTGTCATCACACTTTAAACTCCCTCACAGAGCTTCAGATCAACTATTGCACAAGATACCCAGCACATCTCAAGGCTAGATTGCCACATGCATGGGCACTTACCAGGGATGGCAGTTTGGTAATGGATATTGGGCCACCTCCTGAAATCTGTAGTAAAGGCACACAGAAAGATGGGCCAGCAAAACGTGCTATGGATAGTGCTACCTGCTATGCAGCAGGATGAAAGAAGGATAGTAGGTGGAATGTACTTGTTCTCACAACAAAAGAATAGTATATGCTTCCTTTTAAAAATGAAATTTCATTTTTATGTTGACTCAGCTATCGGTCTCATGATTCTGTCACTGACATTCACACTGTCATCTGGGCATCAGTATCATGCTGTTGCCCAGCAATAAAAATGTCTTTTTTTTCCCCACCATCTTCTGGACCACTATCCATTTATTTACTTGATACTAAGGGTGCAGTGCTTCCAGACGGTCTTTTTTAAATGTGTACAAACAGCAAAAAGGAATACAGAAAGATATTATAACAAGATCTAAGGTCTCTAATAATCCTCCCACAGCTGCTGGTAGGGCGGCACATCCCCCTTACGGCAAATTTCAGCTCAGTCAGCCTGCAGCTGCCAGGATGGCACGGAACCCCTAAGAAACCAGAGGACTCCTCTTTGCTTCCTTGACTTCACTGAAAGTAGAGCAAAGCTCCCATATGAGCTTCAATACATATGAACTTTTTTTTCTCTGATTCCAGTTCTTTTTCTTCACATTTTGCTGAAGATAGAACTTCTCAGACAGATTTAACAATTGTTAAAGTTGAAGTAAAGGAAGTTGAAGAGAGAATACAAAATATTTGGGGCCAGAAAGAGACAAAGAAACATTAGGTGACAATCTCTGTTCCAGTTTAGGGGAACTTTTCAATGAGCTGCCCTCGCAGAACTCAAAATACACTTTCTCTTGTCTTTGCAGATTTGCTCTGTTCTTCCTTCAGAGTGTATGTGGCAATTTTCCAAGCTAGATATATTGGGAGAGGGGGCAGGAAAAATAAATAACTGGCTTTTGGCTGGTAGGAATCCAAGCAGTAGTGAACTACCTCATTTCAAGAAGGTTTTGTAAAAAATGTCTCAATTTACTTAATCTTTTTGACTCGCTAATGTTTCTGCTTGAGTCTACAGTTTGAAAGCCAAAAACATTGTGACAAATAATGAGGTAATTATGCAATTAGCACTTAATTACTCATGCTATAAGAGTGATCTCTCTCTTACTTTTCCCCCACATAAGAAAAAATAAATATTGTGTCTCTTTCTCCTTTCTAGTGAAAATGTCCATCTTGAATTATGTGAAATCCAGAAAGTTAGTTTTCATGGTTTTACCTTTGTAAGGTTATCTAGACCAGGATTATCTAGACCATGGTCTGTCACGAAGTAGTCAGTGGCGCATGGTGCATTCTATTATTTGTCCTCAGCATATGGACAAGTGAAGAGTGGGGGGATGCAGAGATGTTGAACGGTGGCTTCTTTCCCTCCCCAGAATTTCAGGCAGTCTGCTGGGGCAGGAAGCAGGGATGGACAAATTGTAGGTTTTTAACTCTGTGCACCCCTGTGGCAATTCAAGTGCAGCTGTCGGGCCAAGGCTGAGCCAGGTGGGTATCACTTGGGCTGTATTGGTACAAGACATTGAGTAACCTGCAGCCCAGGCTGTGGGAAGAAGTGACCAGCAGTTTCTGCCAGGTTCAGCTTGACACTTGACAGAGAGAGTCCCTTCGGGATACTTCCAAAATCGCTGTCTCCCTCCTGTGACCTACACCCTGCATCTCCCCCAGCTCTTTGCTTTTATACCACATGTGAAATACAATATGCAGACACGTGTATCTTGTGCCGTATGAAGATATTTGTCAACAGTTTGTAAACTCAGAAATTTTGGGTGGTTCTACAGCAAGGCCTTGGCAAAGGGCAAAAGAGAGAAGAAATTCGGCCTCGAAGGTGCCATGTAGTTAGTGCTGTTTTAAAATATAGATTTGTGAGTTCCTGGGACTGGGTTGAAAGGAGTGTGTTGATCACTCTGCATTGCCAGATGTCCCACGTCTCAAATAACTTCCATAATAGAGGTTTGCATCGTGTTTCCCATGTGGGGAGAATCTACTACATGGGTTTTCCTGTATTTTCGTGGAGAACTGCCATTTTCTCTCCGGGTGCTTAGAGCACAGATGCAGCAGTTATTGTGAATGCCAACTAAACCACGCAGCTGTTTAGTCTGGTGGCTGAGGACCAAAGGCTCATGCATGTCCAGTGCACAGTCATTTTTCAGCTGTTTGACTAGGACTGTGACAGAGCTTGCTACCTCAAATCATGTCTATTTTCCTTTGTGGAGTCCCAGGCACACCTGTGCTGAGTGTCTCATAAATGCCCTCAGCTGGTGATGGTCTGCACCGCAAGGCTCTTCTCAAGGCTGTGTGTAAGAGGCTTCTAACAAGGACCTTTCACTCTGCCTGGAATTCAGGATGGAACCCTCTTTTGGGTGAATCTGAGCCTTCTCTCAGTGGTGAATTGCATTTTTCCTCTTGAGCACTTTGCTGCTGGAAGTGCTTCATCTGTCTGCTATTCACAGAAGCAGTGCAGCTGGTTTGATTCTGAGTGCATAGACCTAGATCTGAGGTGCTAGAATAATATATTTCTCTCATTACACGCCCAGCATTTTAAGATTAAGCAATGGCTGACTTATATTTGCACTTAAATTAGACTGTAAAAGCACTGTTCTTAGGGGATGCTAATAAGAACTGAAGAATGACACTAAATCAATGGACTCCTAAAGAAGGAGAAAAAGGACTAAAGAACTAAACTAATGCTCAGATGCTAAGCCCAGTGGACTTTGTTCAAACCTGTTAAGATAGACTTTCCATGAAATAATGTCAAGAAAGAGTTTTATCTTCAGGTTTTCAAAAGCATCTCTTATATGAACAAACAGGGAAGTAAAGTAGAAAGCGATTGTTTCCTAATTAAAAAAAAAAAA
>VZTG01006663.1:1760764-1863885 GCA_013397845.1 Melanocharis versteri | reverse complement strand
AAAAAAAGAAAAAAAAAAGAAGGAGGAGGAGGGGGAAAAAAAGCATGCTATCAAAAATCCCATGCAGTGTGAGAATAGCATGTGGTTTTCTTTTTAGTTTGGTCAGGTAGTCTTACTCCATTCTCTTCCAACAGAATGCAATTCTCACTTCATGTTTGATTTGAATTACTCTTCTAGCTGTATGATCCATGCACGCTGAGGTCTATTTTGAAAAACATCCAGGATCCTGGCTCATTTTCCTTTTCATCAACATTAATTTTCTCAGTTTCCACCTCTTACAGGACAGCAGAAATTAGGCAGAATCTCTTCAGTCACAGAGACATCACAGCACAAGCTATGCCTAAATAACCTTTCCAGAAGGACAAGGATAAAACCTCATTATTCTGGATGAGTTAATGAGGACTCTGCAAGAAATCGGTCAGACTGCTCATTACAAGTTGCTATCACTCTGCTTTCTCTGCCTGAATTTTACATCTTTAGATTCTCCATTAATCATTTTCTTCCAAGGGTGCCGGCCTGCCTTTGGCTGGTCACTTTTTCAAAACAAGCTTTCTGTCTTTGTGTAATAAGTGGTTTTTTGCCTCTTTTCAGTGACGGTTGGGCAGACAGAGATGAAGTCATTGAAGGTTATGAGCCCGAAGCAAATGGAGGCATCACTATCAAACTGCAGTCTCCTGAGGTGCTGGCATTTGATGACTACTACCTGAAGCTGCGTCTGGACACCAACACCCGCAACCCCTGGTTTCCCGAGTTCTGGCAGCACAGATTTCAGTGCCGCATTCCAGGGCACCCACTAGAGAATCCCAACTTCCAGAAGAATTGCACTGGTAACTTGTCAAACATTTTAAATATTTTTTCCACTTTTTGAATCTGTACTCTGGCAAAAAATTGTCCTTGGTTCTGGTTTGGGTTGGGGGGTTTTTTGTTGTTTTGTTTGTTTGTTTTTGGTTTGTTGTTGTTGTTGTTGTTTAGGTTTGTTTGTTTAATTAAATGTTTGTTGTTGTTTATTTTTGCTTGTTTTTATTGCAAAGAAAGGTGGTGACCTCAGGTTGTGCAGATAATAATCCCAGCTCTGGTGGGAGTATGTCTGGTGCTGATTGCGCAGCCTCCTCTCAATTGAGTTCTGCTCTGTTGTAGAATGACTTACTCCCTTTTCATGTTTTAGGGCCATGCTGAGGCTGAGTGCCCAAGTTTGTAATATGGCTTGTAAAGAATGAAGAGCTGTGAAATTTTGACAAAAATTGGAACAAATTTATACTTTTTTCCCTCAAAGTCAGCTTTTCTGGTCGACTGAGTAATCAAGAAATTCACAGACAAGATTAAGGCAGAAAACCAATTTTAAGGAAAATTGATGAGTCTTAAGCTTGGCCAGTCATCTGCTTTACCTTTTTTTTCCCTTAACCCATTAAAACATATACAGTTTGTTTCCACTACATAGCATTCACATTAAAAACACACCTTGCACATGGAAGTAACTCTTACCTGATAGCAAGGGAAGTGTACCTGGGCATAGATAGTTTTTCTCTTCCATTCAGAATCTGAGAAAATGAACTAAAATGTTTCAGTCAGATTAACTTTATCAGTAAATTAAGTGAGGGAGGATTACATTTCTATGAAATACTTGCTGCATGATTTTTGCAAATACTTTGTTTGTTGTTTGTAAATATTAAATTTGTAGTGAAAAATGTATACTTTGTAGTAAGGAAGTTATTTTATTAGAAACAAAACTAATGAAGCCTTGTTTCCCATCGATTTCTCTCATATTCTTTATATTTTGATCTCCTCTATCCCCTAGCAGTAATCTCAGTTGGTCTTCACATGCTCCCTGAGCTGCAGTCCCGTAGTTTCTGGTTCTTCCCTTCTCCATCAGTAATACTTCCTAATAAGAACTTCCACAGTACTCTTTGTTTCTCCCCAGTTCTCTTATTCACCATTGAGGCACATCACCAAATCCTGTCACTGACTTAAAACTGGCCTGATGCGCTGACTGGCAGCCAGGCTGGCCCGTCTGGGTGCTGAGGGACTAATGGCAGGCCAGACAGGCTAAATCCATACTGAGTTTATACTGATAAGCTTTCCTCAAAGGAGTTATTAACTTTGGACTTTACCAAAATGTTGATTTATGGTGTAAATATTTAATCGGCTTTAGGAATGCTTCAACTCAGGCAAAGAAGTTGATGTAGGTCAACAAGGGCAACAACTGCTAGGAGAACTGAGTGATTGATGCACACTGCAAATGCACAGCCTTCTTTTGTAAGAAAAGAAACTTGAAATTGCACGGCTTTGTTCATTCCATTTACACAAATAAATTTCACGCTGATGAACAAAGGTTCAATTTTGAGGCATCTCAGCAGCTGTTATAAACATGGGTGGTTTGTTATCCAGACTCTCTTTTGTTATGAAACTAAAAACTTGAGTCTGAACCGGCACAGTCACCCTTCATCTGGTGGATCAAAGGCAAAGGAGCTCACCACGTGGTGAGTTCAAAATGGCCAACATTGGGGTACTTCTGCACAGAACGCGTGGCTGAGTTTTCAGACAGCGATTGCCGTAGACTCTAAAATTGTACTTCAGAAAAAAAAAAAAAGACAAATTAAAAAAATAATGGAAGAAAACCAATGGGGACTGTTTTATTAAAAAGTATTCCACCCCAAACTTTTCAGGATATCACAGGTTTGAAGTCACTGGACTTTATTAAAAAGTATTCCACCCCAAACTTTTCAGGATATCACAGGTTTGAAGTCACTGGTTCTGAAGAGGTATCATTGCCTGCCTGCCCAGTGTTCTGGGCTTCTCAAGGTGTCAGGGACAACTAAATTCTGATAATACTAGTGAAGCACAAAATCATTTGTCTACATTGGTACACTCTGACAGTTAATAGTGCCAAGTCAGGCATTCAGACATCTTTCCCTCCTCTAGACAGCCGTAAGTTTTTGCATGAAACCCCAAAATATGTGATACTTCTTAGGCTCTGCTGAAAAGCAATCATCTCTTAAATTTGGTGGTGTACCTCTGATAACCCTTAGGCTTATCACACATAACTAAAAAATTCATAAATGTCACAAGTCGCCAAAGGGAAGCATCACAAGGTATCTTTCCCAATAATGACATGCCTACAGAATCAAAAGATCTCTGTGTCCCCAGAAAATCTGTGGGCAATACAATATTTATTTTTATTTAACTACACAGATCTGACTGCTGACTGTCTGTCACCACCAGAGCTTTCTGTGAACATGTCTTTATCTGATATTTCTGGAAGGTTAAGAATGTCACTTTAAATACTAGCAGCTTCAAATCTGTTTGGTGGAGACTTTCTCTGCAAGGAGGTCTAGCATGACAGTGCCAAGAAACTGCCTTCTTTATCTCTCACAGATTTGGAGGCAGGCCTTTTCACAGACTCTCTGTTAAAAAAAGAAGCCTGGATTGCTTCTTCCATCCTTCACAAAGTATCCCCATACACAAATTTGAAGGAGAAAATCCATGCTGCTCGATAAATAATAAGCACTAATATTTGAAACCCATTAAGAGTGCCAATAGATGACGTTCTGACTTTTTGTGGTACTACAAATTTAAGTACTGCTGCCACTCCTATGCCACCCTAGGAAAATAATCAATAACCAGCACTGGTATCAAGCACCTTAATTCCCGTGTATCTAAGAGCTCTTACTCCTACCTCAATATTCCTGTGAAAAGGCACATAGGACCCTGCATCACGGAAAAAGCTGAGTCCCCTGCAGTCCCAGGAGTCCATGCACATTATTAGCAGGTGTTGTGACTATCTCTGGGTCATGACCTCTTTTGTATTACAGAAGTGCACTGCTAGTCCTTACTGAGAACAAAACACACCCATACTTTAGCATGGACAGCAATTATCAAAGGCAATACTGCTCAAGTTCATTTTCCATGTCTGGAGAGTTAACAACTTGGGAAACTATACAATGAAAGCCATGTACAAAAGTTAATGTGATAGGCAAGCATAGTGTAATTGTATTTACCCAGCAAGGGATTTCCTAGGAGCAGCCATAAGCANTTCCTAAGAAGAAACAAAAAAAAAAAAAAAAAAAAAAAAAAAAAAAAGTATTTGAACCTATCTGTTTTGTAAAGGAGATTAATAACAAACTTTGTATTTGTTAAGAATCTTCAGTTACTGCCAGCCCATTGTAATTTACTCATATACAATCTAATCAGTTTACTGAGTGATTTATTCAGAATTGCCACTGGCATGTAGGTTCAATTTTTATCATTCATGGATAGGCAAGGACTTCTCCTCAAGCAATTGCAGCTGCTGCATCTGCAATTTCTCACACCCTGTTACTGTTGAGTCAGCACTAGCTTGGGATTGCATACTCTCTACAAAGCATGGGAAAGCTAGTTCCTAGAAATCTCCCTTCTCTGATGACAGGAATTACTGCTGGAATTCCCTCATTCAGTCTCTGAGAAGACTGATGTTGTCCTTCAGAAATTCTCACGTTACACTGAGCCTTGAATGTATATGCATATTTTGTGAAAAAAAAAAAAGAAAAAAAAAGAGAAAAAAAAGAAGAATAAAAAAAAAGGTCTATCTGCTCTAAGCACTAGTGGAAGGAAGCAAGTCCAAGTGTGTTCTACTCCATGAAGGCTATAGGATGCCTAAAATTTTTCCACATTTTCAGAATAGCTCGTCTGGATTACTAGAACTAGGTAGTAGTAGCAACAAATTCTTGGGAAGAGAAGAAATCCATCAAGACGGTTGTAGCTACTGCTCATTTGGATCATCCCTTCTTGCAAAAATTAAACAACTTACTTTTCCCACTTGGGTAGCAGCCAAATGAGTGGGAGCTATTTTTGACTCATTCTTTGCAATGTTTTAGCCAAGTGCCTCTTTTGAGTGAATGCCTTTCCCTATCCCTCTCTCTTTCCTTCCTTCTTTCTCCAGCTGCTATAGGAGATATTCTTCCTCAATAGGATTCAAGTACAGAAATTTTCTTTTATGTGGATGTATTGGACCTGGCTGAGATGGGCTTAACTCTCCCCACAGCAGCCCTCATAGTGCTGTACTTTGTATTGGTAACTAGAAAAGTGTTGCTAACACACCAGTTTTTTGGGGTGGCACTGCTGGGCAGCGTTCACACAGCAATGAAGCTCTCTCCCACCCCGTACGCCCACCCTCAAAGGCTGGTAGGCTGGGAGTGAGCAAGAGGTTAAGAGTGGGCATAACCAGGACAGTTGACCCAAACTGACTGAAGTTTCCACGCCATATGATGTCATGGTCATCAATAAAGGATGACAGAAAGGATGAGAAGGTGGGATTTGTTATTTGTTGGCATTTGTTATTAAGGCGTTTGTCTTGCAAAGCAGCATGCGGAGGCCCTGTTTCTCAGGAAGCAACTGGACATCATCTGCTGACATAATTAGAGAATACATTCTCCTTTTCTTCCATACATGGTCTTTGGGTTTTTTAATCAAACTGCCTCTATCTTGACCTATGGGTTTTTAATTTTTATTTTATATATTTCTCTCCCCTGTCCTGCTGAGGAGGAGGAGTGAGAGAATGGCTTGGTGGGCACCTGCCAGCCAGTTGAAGTCAACCTAAAGCAGTAGAAAACACATATTTGTGTATGGATATTCTCCTAGAGTTCCCTTGATATCTAGCAGGCCAAAAGCACTTCCAGTACAGAGTTGTTCTTAAATTGTCTGTGCCACTAAGGTACTGTTGATGTATCCCATGGAGCTGCTACAGTCTGTAGGAAACAAAGCATGTCCTACAACACTGCATGGACACCTGACACATAGTGGAATTCAGAAATTCGTACCATTCTTCATGCCCTTCAGATGAAAAGTCAGAAGAGAACAGAGTGTTTTAACTGTAACAAAAAAGGCTGTTTCTGAATTTGAGGTACTAAGACACTCTCTGACTTAGGACAGACCTGACAGAAAATTCCCTTAGCACACAGCCTCAGGCACTGCACCAAGGAACAGTCCCTACTTGTCTCAGTTCATTAGAAAACTCAGCCTTTTCTGCATTTTGCAGATTGTTCACTGACAGCAAGATTAGATGTTAGACTGTGTATGTCAGGCAAGAGAGTTCAGATATTTTTCCGACAGACTTGTAGGATGTTTTCTTCTCCCTGATCTGATAGCCCAAATGGAAGTGGTTTTTATTCACACAAAAATACACTGGCTAATCTTTCTCTGTTCTACGTGGTGAGCCCACATAGGCCAAAATTAAATGCAAGTAATACTTACACAGAAATGGTGTAAAACTCAGTGCAGTGCAAACACTTGTAGGGACGTCTAAATGCTCTTTTACAGAATGCCTTATTCTCCTCTTGGCAAATAATACAATGGCTGGAGTTTATGTAAACCAGGTGGGCTGAGTCGTCCTCTGCACCGCAAAGAGACAGTTACGAAATTGGTAATGGAACTGATGCAAATAACAGATTATGCTCACAGCAGTTCATCTGCTGGGACAACAAAATACATTGGCAGGCAATCAGCACAAACATTTTTCAATAGAGAAAAGTGGGACAAAGTGGGCAATTCATGATTCATTCATCAATTCGATTGATCTTTGTGAAGAAGGGTTATTTGTCAGTGAATATATTTGTTGCAGATAAGATCAAGAAATGTAGATTTTTTTGTTCCAAAGGAGGTCATAGTCCAAGTTCCCTTAAGGATGCTTACTCATTCTTTGGTCGTACCATAAGGATTGCTTTATCTGCTAATTCCTGTCTTGGCCCAAGAGAACAGCAAGCAATCAGTCTGAGTGCATCCAGAGTCACAAGGATCACAGGATCACTCAGTCTAGAAGGCAGCTCAGGCAGACTGTAGTCCAACTCCCTGTCAAAGCAGGGTAAGTTATCAGTTCAGACCAGGTTGATCAGGACTTGAAAACCTCCAAGGTGGCACAGTGTGTCTGGGCAACCTGTTCCGCTGCTTGAATGTGGAAAGGTTTGGCCTCATATCGAGTCTAAACCGCTCTTGTTTCCAGATATGCCCATCATCTCTTATTCTTCCACCATGCTTCACTACGAAAAACCTGTTCCTCTCTTCTTCAAAACCACCCGATAGGTATGAGGGACTGTGGTAAGCTTCCCCTGCAGACATCTCTTCCTCAGGCTGAACAAGCCCAGGTCCTTCAGTCTGCAAGGATTGCTGCTCCAGATCTTCTTGATGGCCCTCTGCTGCAGGTACTCCAGGTTATGAGAGTCTTTCTGTATTAGGGATTCACAAACCATATGCAGTGTTCTAGGTGCAGCCTGATGAGCACCAAGTAAAGGATGGTGGTAGTGGTTAGGTAATCACGTGCCTCTGTCACTTGCTGTGCTGTTGCTACAATCCTGCTCACAGGATGTTGCTTGTCATCATTCCTGCCAAGGATCTGTACGTCCACCCTATTCTTGCGTCAAATTTGGTCCTAAGAAGTTGTATCTTTTCCCATCTCCTTTCTGAAGCAGACATAATTTTTCAGCACACCTGACCGGTTCTGGATGACCACCATAAATCATCATAACATATCAAATCATGGGCAGAACACAATGATAGCAGAAGAAGCTTGGGAAGAAGGCTAAATATTCCAGAAGAGGTATTTATGCTTTGGTATGGATAATGCAGTGTCACACTTCTTGAGACAAAAAAGTCAGGGAATATAGATAATTTTGTGACTGTAAAGACCTTGGACTACGTTTGGTATGGCCATAATCTGAAAGAGATGTGGAGCACAGTGCAGAGGTGATTTAGATATTAGAGACCCACACAGCAATACAAAAAGCAGTGCAGTGTTACACGAACACACCAGTTCAAGTAGTGTATGTATATCTGTGGAATATTGTGCCCAAACTTTTAAATCCAATCATTTCAACAAGTGTTTCTGAAGTCAGGTGGAGTTGTTTGCCTCTAGGTAAGACTTCTCTGGAAAGTATCCCAAAGTGTTTGCCACCATTATCACCTACTCATTAAAAAGTGATTGGTTTTATCCCATCCAGACACACAGTTCTTATAATTTTGGTGAAAAGTTTTGGGTTTTTTTCTGACATAGGATATCTGCGGTTTAGAAATTATATTCCCCAATTCAGTGCCCCCACCAAGACCCTCTTAAACCAGATGCCCCTTCTCACTCACCCCCTTCCCCTACCCCTTCCCCTTCCCAGTCCAGGAATGGAGTCGAGAATTAGAGGGACAAAAGGCAAAAGTCATGGGTTAAGATAAGAAAAATTTACTGGAAATAATAATTAAATAAGAAAGTGAACAATGGCAGAATAATAATAATAATGAAAGTTATAAAACAAAGAAACAAAGAGATTATTTACATGGAAAACTGCAACAAATACCAGCCAACTCTTCCCCACCACACTAGCTTTTCTCCCACTGGAAGGGAATGTAAGAGAAAGTCTCTTTCCCTCACCTTGGCAAAGATGTAAGATGATATCAGATATTATTACAGTCTTGGCTACAGCCCGTCCCACTGATTTTGGCTGAAACAAGGACAAGGATAATAACATCTCTTTTAGAAGATCTACAGGGCCTCTACTCATGCCTGTCATGATTTTTTTTCTGGTTTTGTTTGTGAAGTTCTCCTTAATTGCACTTATTGCACCAGATGGGAAGACAGAAGACGGATGGCTGCCTGTTCCTGTCCTGAGACACAGCCGTACTTGGCCAATGCATCTTTCAGATTACATCCAGGCCGCCTGTAATGTACTTCAGAGCTTCTCTTAAGCAAGAACTTCTTTCTCAAGACCCACCCTACTTTTGATGAATCTATATGAGATGACATGGGGTGCTCGTTTTCTTATCTCAGCAGACAATGCACTCCAGGATGTCTGCTTGATTTTTCTGCACTTCTGAAGGAGTGGATGCATTTCTAGTGAGAGTTCAGAGTTGGACAAATTAGGTCCAGCAGACATTATTAGGGCTCATCCTGCAGTGTCAGACAAGCAGGTAGGTGTTTCTCTGAGAACATTCTTTTGATCTCAACATCTGCTGGGCTCCCCCATGGAGCACCTGTCCCATGGGACTTCATCAGCAGAAGAACCTGCAGCAGGAATTACTGCCACTACAACAATTTAGAAAAAATAATTATAAGATAACAGCCTGGTGTGCACTCTGCCAAGTCGGCCACTGCTTGTAAATCACCTTTGTGGTGTATAGGAGACACATTTTTAATCTTTTGAAGAAGGAATCAAGATATTGACAAGCCGTAATTTCTTCAAAACATATTTTACATCAAGTTTCCTGTGACTTGTCCTTGGTCACCTCTGCTTTGCATTCTCATTACATACTTAGGTCCGGTATCCCACTTTCTCCTCGGTATGAGGCAGAAGATCCTAGTGATCCCAGTAGTGATCAAAACTGATTGCAATTTCATGGGCACCTAGAACGAAGCCTACTGCGGACAATTTGTCTGAAAATATTCTAGTTGCTACCCTTCTTAGTCAAGGCTTTTTTACAGCAGATAAGACAGGGGAGAAGTATTCTCATTTTATTTCCCAGACAACATTACAGGCAGCTTTTAAGGCTTAAAGGTGTGGAGGACTAATAATGTGCTTATTTATGATAAATCATATTAATTATTTGGAGAAGATTTATAGCCAGGTTTTTGCTCATTTTGTTCAAGCTTTTTGTTTACTTGTTTGGAAAAAAGCAGCTACATTTATCTTATATTTCCAAAAATACTTTTAAACCAGGCTGTCTCTCAATATACAATAAAAATAAATATTTTTCTTCTTCTGGGATCCATAACAAAAAAAATGACATCACCATGAAATAAAGGAGAGGAGCAATATACATGTGCTTTTGTAAACAGCATAGAAGACAGTTTACAGAACCATGCATATTACAGCAGCATATGACAAAAGTTTTCTGAATCTACACCTGCATTTCCCATTTTGGATTTTATCAGTAAAAGCTCTCACTTCTGGGATTAAAAAATCCTCAGGTAGGCTTGTGACATTCAGCCTTCTCCATTACATGGATAGACTGATGGTGCTGCTAAGGAAGAGGACACTGGAATCATGCTTCCTTCCTTGTTCTTCCTTCAGGCTCCTGTTTCCCATGCCTAGAGAGAGACAGGGCCACTCCTGACTTTTCAGATTGCCACAGATAATTTAAACTTTTATCAGGAGCACGGTGAGAACAAAAGCACACAATTAAAATAAATTGTCTTGTTTCTATAAATCAATTGTTTGTGCAGGTTGCGCATCAGAACAATTAGCAGAGATATAAACATTTAACCAAACCAGTAAGTCAGTCAGATGAAATAATGCAAGTAACTGATCTGAACACAAGGCAAACTGCCTTCTGCCAGCCCCCCCATGTCTTTTATTAGATGATATCGTCCATTTCCTCATTTACCTGTAGGTGGAAAGTTTTAAACTCAGCTTGAAATTTTACAGGTTGTCATTACTGGCAGCATTACGCCTTAAATACAGGTGCGAAAGAGAAGCAGTGGAGGCTAACACACGTGGGCACAGACCCAACACTCACACATGTCTAGCTGCAGCCCAGAGATACTCTTTGTACACAAGGATATTTTCTGAAAAATAGTCAGTAGAGTTCTTAAAATAAATAGGTTCCTCTTAAAAGACTGTGGGCAAGCAGTGGCGTAAAGAACAACAAATTATGAGCCTGAGTGGTAAAAACTCAACCACGAAAACCACAGAATTTCCTGCTCAGGATAGGCTGTATTGGTATCCCTAGGGATAATAATCTGATGGAAGGTGTGTGCTCTGAAGAGTAGTGCTGCTAGATTAAATCTCTGTTTTCCCACTCATACTGGGATGTCTGGGGAAGTGCAGAAGTCTGCTTGAGCGGAGAATGCTTTGCCCCATTCGGTGGTAATACATTCTATGGGTAATATGAAAGTTGCTTATTTTCAACTCTGAACCAGCATTTTCTGATGAAGATGCTCAAAATTAGGCTCCTCAAGTGCATGCTCTGAGACCTAGATAAATTGGCCCGATTTTTAAGGGTACTGATCTCCCATAATTTCCATGAAAGTCAACAGCAGCTAGAGAAGTTCAGGCATTAATCAGGTCCATTAATTAGGTGCCTGAATATGCCTGAATATGTGTTCAGGTTCCTAATTTAAGTATTGTACAGTGGTTAATGTTCTGAAAGCTGCAGCATAATTACTGAATTCCATTTCTTTCTTTCAGATAAGGTCTCAGGCTCCATAAGAAAAGCATGACACCTGAAATATAATCAGTCCTATTTCTTGAACTTTCCATTTTTCTATCATAGTGTGTTACAATGGGACACCTACAAGAGTATCTGAATTGACTTTTTTTTTTTATTAAGAATGAAAAGCTTGATTAAAACTAGCCAAATAGCATAAAAATTTGCATACATTTCTTTACATTTGTAAATGATTTTGATTTTGATTTTAAGTGTGTTCATTCCTATCTCATGTGAGAGTAGCCGCAACTTATTATCCGCTAGACTTGTTCCAAATAACTGATCTGTTAAGAATAGTATTTCTAAATATGTCTTTAATTGAGTGTGTGAGTTAGGCAGCAAGGTTACCTAGCTACCTGAGGGAGAGGGGAAGACTGAAGATTGGAGTTTCTTTCTTTTTAATTGTTTCTCCCCAGGAGTTCAGGTCATAGAGAACGTGGTCTCTGTGGAATCCTGTCCTTAGAGAATCTTGGTCAGGATCCACATGGCGCTGGGAGAAGGCTGTGGAGAAAGCAAGAGACAAAGGCAGACCCAAGGTCTCTGCGATAATAACTACATTAAATAATCTTTGGATTAAAGTGGTGCCTGAGGCCTTGGGAGCATGGACACTTGTGGGACCTGCAGAGTCCTAGAGAGGCTCAGACACAGTTTATTGTTGAACTCTAAATGACAAAAGAAGCTATGTGAGACACAGTAATAGTAACAAATTAAATTCCCTGCTCCCACATTCCCAAGAAAGGGGACAGAAGAAGAGAAAATAATAATAATAATAATAATAATAATAATAATAATAATAATAATAATAATAATAATACCACCACCCCTCTGGAATAACCCCTCAACAAAACCCCTCGCAAGCCCCAAAAAGAAGTCCCAAAGAATCAGTCAGAGAATAAATTGGGACTGGGGTATCATGACGCCAGATGAGAATTTGGCTCTGACCAGGCTGAGACAGATAAAAGCCATTCCATTCCATTCCATTCCATTCCATTCCATCCCATTCCATTCCCCCTGTTTGTGAATATTCCATTAAAGTAACTGTGCTGCTGCCTATGTCCTTTAAATCCAAAAAGTGAGCCTGACCATTCAAACGTCTTTGGTGGCATTAAATTTTAGTCAGCTAATGAAATAATAAGATGGATTTTAAATGCTATATATGGATTTGAAATCAGCGTCTTTGTTGATTACGTATACAAACCATTCAATCAAAGGAAAAGATCATCTGGCATATTTTATTCTTGATTATAGGATGAAATAATAATTTCTAATTAAAATAGGAGCTGGGAAATATTATGTTGCTGCAGAAGGTAAATAATAATTTCAAATAAGTAAAAGAACATATTGTGGTCATTTTGAGGGCGGACTGTACACAGTCCGGCATTTAAGGAAAACAAATTAATCATAATAATTATTTGTCAAGCTTTCACAATAATTGCTCCCTGTTTCAAAAAAGGATGCTGGAATTACCTCACATTATCTTCTATGTTGTTTGTTTCTAGAACAAATATGTAATTTAATGTTATGTCCTAACTATCTGAATTAGCATAAATTTCTTTTAAGCCTAAGTTGTTTCTGACTTGATGGATTCCCAAGTTCAGAATCACTATCAGAGTTTTATGGATGTCCAGTTTAAAGCTTGGCATATCATGTTTGAGTATTTGACCATAATAAGCCACTGTATTTCCGTGTGATTTCCTGGTCAGTTCCATGAGCCTTCCAATATGTGATCACAGTATTTTAATCAGGGATATTGATTATTTTTATGATCAGCAAGTAGATGAAACATCTTTACACCTTACTTGTTTCATGATGGAGTTAATTCCAAACATTTTCATTAGAGTGTGCATGAAAATAAATGTTCATAGTTTTACTGCATTATGGCATTTTTAAGTATGGTTATGGTTTGGCGCATGATTGCAGCCATGAAAACGATGGCATGTAAATATAGAGTCATGTTTCTTTTCAATCCATCTGAACTGATGCTTACTTGAGAGTACAAGATACAGAAAGTGATTTATTTCAAATAGGGACAGTTATTTTCTTCTGTTGTTTCTCAGTCTATTAATTCTGAAGAACAGGAATTAAGATAGTAGCCAAGATGAGGCGGACAATAACCTCAAAACTTACCATTTTTGGCAGGTTTTTTGTTATGTTGCTTCACTGTTGAACATTCTGTGAATTGTACATTTCAATCTGATTTCATTGAAGTACGCATACAAATACGAATCTTTTTTTTTATTCTTTGAAGTGGGCTGAGTTTTTTTCACCTTGCACTGAGCTATACTTTGTAGATGTTTCCATTTCTATTTCATTAAAAACCAGTCTTCACTGCAGAGCTATTTCATCAAGATCATTCCACTAAAAGCTAGGAACAAGGGGAAGCAATGCTAAAATGTCCTGCCAAGACTTTAACAGTTCATAGCCATGGATGTGTACAGAAGGGGTTTAAAATGCCAGTTTGCAGGCTTGTTTAGAGAGGAAGGAATCTCAGCGTATCATCCTCGTAGGGCCATAAATCCTATATTTTTTTGAATGTAAAATTTCTTATGAGAAATTTTAGCCTGGTGGGAAGAAGCACAGAGGCTTCAGGCCATAATATCATCCCCTACAGATGCTTTATTAGGCTGATGAGCTTCTGTCAAGCCATCTGCTCTAAGTGAGTTTCTTCAGACCTGCATTTAACAGCATGTCCCTCTGTACATGAGCTTGTGGGATTTCTCTGCTTGTTATCTAGTTTCTTGCTCCTTTTCCTCTTGTTATACATACTTTTGTGGACTTACATACTTGCAACTTTTCAACTCTGTAATCAGTTTCTTTTAGCTCTCAGTGATAGGAGTTATAAATGCATGGGAACCGTCTGTGGAGATTGCAAAACCTGTGGTGATGGAGAGCTACGCCTTGCCAGGGGCAGCCTTATGAAGGAAGAGACAGCACTCTCCTGGGGTTCCAGGCATGCAGACAGCAGCGCTGTTACTGTGGCCTTTTGGTGGTGCATTATATTTCCCTTGAAGTCCTTTCTTTCACTGCTAAACAACACAAGAGGCAGAGCAGGCAATGCAGATTTATGGCAAAGGGGAAAAGGAACTTTTTCTCCAACACAGGCCTATTTTGCCCTCACCTGCCTCCCACTCCAGTTATGCAATTCTTACAAAGCCCTGCTGGCAATTGCTGCAAAGGCCTCCAGCCTTCCTCCAGCCTCTTCTGAAGGCAGACAGGGGCTGCAGCATTGCACATCAGCTGGGAGTGCTTGTGAATATGTAATATCTCACCCAGACGTGCCCTGTCTGCTCACCCTTGCATTGTCGTGTGGCATCAGGCATGCCCGATCTTTGTGTTCACTTGAGGTTGCAGTCAGCCCTAGGAAAACGACAGTCTTCTCATCCCCTGCTTAGCTTCTCTGGATCACAGAAAGGGGACTCTACTCTCTTAGACAAAGACACATTAGAATACAGCTTTATCATCTCCCACAGTGTAAGCGTGAGTTATGTGCGTTGTCGCTTGTTGCTCCTCCTGGAGTCATATAGCTGTGTGAGAGTCTGAATGTCCATGGGAAGAGGCAGAAAGGGCAGAGGGGGAGCAAGCTTCAGACTCCTGTATCTGTTTAGCAAAATCTGCAGACTGGGAAATGAAGGAGGAGTTAGATCAGTTTCCTTTTGTTTTTCTCCCAAGTCGTGTGGTGGATGGGTTGAACCCATGAATTCAGACTTGGCACAGGGCTGGCAGCACTGCTGGGTCCTCTTTCTTCTGCCCTGTGCTCAGAGACTCTGACATTCCCTCTACATCTGATTAATGAGTGAGTCAGAAACTTGTACAGTCATTCCTGCTCGTAATATTTCAGCTTCACTGTGGCACTGTTGTATTTTTGTATGCCAGACTCATTCCAGAGTCTTTGACACTAAGCTCTTAAAGCCCTAATGTGCTTACATAACATGATATGGAGAACCAAGAAAGTAAATTTAATTAAAATCTTTCCCCACTTCTCCTGACACGCAGGGAGAGACAAAAGAAAGACACTTCTTTTTGAACACTGGGGAATATTTGGCATACTCACAAAAGCAGACAAGGAAACTGAAGATGCTGGTGGTGTATAGTATACGTAAAATGGGGACTAATCTCCAATGGTTTAGGTGTCAGCCATCTGAAATGAGGAAGAATCTGCACCTTTATGGCTGAATTCATGTTCTGGTTTCTTTTAGCCATGGAATTGACATCTGTAAAAGATATGCTGGTAAAAATAAGTAAAAAAAAACCCAAATCCTTTTAAATTCAATATCAACTTTATTCCAGGAGAAGAAATTTCATCAGTGATTTGACTAAATTTGCTAGTGATAAAAAATAACCCCTTGCATACAAATATTGCTGCAACACCATCCTGTTCATGCCTTAGAGTGCAAGTTTTTGAGGAGCTTTTCCTGAACACCCCGATTTCAAATGGNTCCCCTCCCCTCCCCTCCCCTTCTCTCCTCTCCTCACACCATTCACCAGATGTAACAAAGCAATAGCACCTGAGAGTTTTGTAGATTTTACCATGCTCAGAAAGAAAACAGCAGGTTATCTCAACTGGTAACTGTAATTGTATCCTAGCTTTTCAGGGAAAAATACATCAAATGTAGTCGCATGAATTGAATTTTTTTTGCTTGGGGAAATAAAAACCATTTGAAGAATGGAAGCAAAACCTTTGTGATCTAATGGCATTCTGAAAACAAAGTCTGAAACGCCGCAAACTCCATTTATTGCTTCACGAGTACTGTAAGATGTTGAATGTTTATCAGCATCTTTCAAAGTCTGGTGTAGAACCCGCATTTTGTACTATATTCCTTCTTTTTAGCTGCTCCTGTGAAAGCTCTGCTTCCTCTCTTCTTGCCAAAAGGTGGAGAAACTTGCAGTTCTAGACAGAGAAATGCATTTTTTCCTATAGAGTGGTGACATGATGCTCAGGGGGAAGTTAAGGAAAGATCTCTTTTTTTATACAACAATAATACATCCTTCCTCAGCCTTACCTTACAAATAGAGGAGCTCCTTCCAGTCAAACAAATAGTTCACAAGCAATGGGAATTGAGTTACCTGTTTCATCTTGTGCCTTTTTGATAGCTCTATTCTCTGTGTATGAGATCCCTTTAAGGGATCTCTCCTCTCTTTCACTGTATTTAACTGCCTCTTGGACTTGCCTCCCTGCTGCAAAGATACAGCCATCCAAGTAAGAAGTGAAGTGGTAACCATTGAACAGATCCTGTTCTCTTTGAAAACAGTATAGTAACTGGTTTCCTGGAGCAGAAGCCATAAAAGAAAAAATAATTTACCATGATGGGATCATTTGTTGTAGGTTGAATGAAGCATTTATTATGGTGTGTGAGAAATTTTTCAGCCTATACATTTTCTCTCATGAAAATCGCAAATTTTTTTTAATTGAGAATGAAGCAAAGCCTTGTTTTTTCTGACCATCTTTTGCTTGGAAAATGTGCCCCCACCCCAAAAATATTTTCCACAAATTGTTGGTGGTCACATTAGCTTGCACATAGAGACAGCAAAGTCATTGAGACTGCCCACGACATGTGGAACCAGTGGCCCTGATCCACAATTGCTTGTTCTGGTCACCAAATAATATTTCCTGGCCTTTTCCTCATAGGCAGTCAGCAACAGCTTGAAAAGCCTTGGAAAACAGGCAGTTACACGGGAAAATAAAACTTCAGAAATTCTTGTTACAGTGTATTTGATTGTGGGCTGGAAGAGTTTTTTGGGTGTTTTCATATAGAATAAATGACTTGTTGACTGTGACTTGCTTTTGGACATAATGAGTGCAGTAGCATGAAGAAAAGTTCGCTTTTTAACCTCAGGATGTGCAGATTTCATCAGCCATACTATATTAATGAACAGAATGTATTTGTTATCAAAAAGGCGATATGAAGAGAAAAAAACAAAAGATGCACAGGTTTTGAACACACCATCATTGTACTTATCTCACTTAGAGACATTATAATCTCTGTTATTCATTTTGCAGTGCCTTGAAGTGAAATTTGTTAGATAATTTTGTTGTTACCTTTGAAGTTAGATAATGTAAAAAGATGTCATAAATAGAATATAAGGGGGAGTGAACTGGCAATATTTCTAAAACATCTGAATCAATAATGGCAAATGAGTTAAAACAAATGAAACCCTTTGCCAAAATTATTTTATACAATCAGAGTTTGGCATGGTTGTTAGAGGATTAGCCATTATTGAATGTTCCCATGTGCAGAAAGATAAGCCAGGGAAGAAGACTGACCTGTCTGAACAGAGATCTTTGGCTGGAACTCAGGGGAAAAAAAGGAGACTTTACAGCATTTTAGTGAAGGGACAACCAACTCAGAAGGGCTACAAAGATTTCATAAGGTTATGCAAGGAGAAAATTTGAAGGGCCAAAGCCCAACTGGAACACAATCTGGCTACTGTTGTTAAAGATATTAAAGGGTTTTGTGGTGGACTTGGCAGTGTCAGGTTAATGGTTGGACTCAATGACCTTAAAATTATTTTTGAACCTGAATTATTCTATAGTTCTAAATAAAACTAAAATTTAAATTTTTTCAACGAATTAGTGACAAAACAGAAATGTAGAATTGGTTACATTTTCTCTCCTATGTATACAAAGATAAAACCATAATTACATATTTAAGCATCTAACTAAAACCACTCCAATTTTTCTAAGTAGCCAAATACCCTAAAATTTTACAAAAATCACCACCAGGTAAGTTTGTCCATCACCATTAATGTGCAATATAGTTTCTAGAATAATCTTTAATTCTTACCCTTAGGGTCCCAGATTAAAATGACTGGTCAGTTCAAAATGCTGACCTTCTGCCTCCTCCTTGCAAGATCCTATGACACAAATTTTTTGTGGTCGAAGTTTGTCAGGTCTTCTCTAGCATGAGACAGTGTAAGATATATGGCTTCCATTGTTTTCCAAGGACATGCTATGACACCAGCACCTCTCTACACAAACCCTCACAGAGGAAGATGAGCAAATTTTCCCAGAGCCACCGGGGTTTTTTTGTTTCGTTGGAGTTTTTCTGATTCAGTTCTGTTGGGCCTGACCAGGGTTAATGCAGGTTGTTAAGGGCTTTGTCCAAATGGCTCCGTCCAAATGGCTCCAGCTGCTAGCAGGCTTGAGGCATTGGCCACCTCTCTAGGAAGCCTCTTCCAGTGTTTGGCCACCCTGTGGTGAAGGCAGTGTCTGTTGGGACTGAAAGGGAGCATAAGGAACCTGCCTCCACAATTTGTGCAATGCATATGGACGTTTGCTATGAGCCTGGATACTGCTCTACCAGTTCATACCCGGTGTTTTGGGGGAGAGCCCTCTTTTCCCTTTGGCATATGGGAGATTTTATTTTATTTCATTTCATTTTCCCAAAAAAATTTTACCCCAGTTGTCCTTCCAGATTTTCTTTTTTCCCATAAATTATCACGAATATTGTGTGCAACCATCACCCATGTCGTAACTTGCAACAAAGCTAAAATCTCATTTGGCCTATCCATGAAGCATGGCAATCCTGGGAAGGACCACTACAAAGTGAGAAAGCAGTATATACAATTTTTAATACCTTCATACCTCTGTCAGGACCACCAGAAATGAGGATAGTTTTCATAACATTTGCTAACTTTTTATGTGACCCTAAATATTCAGCAGATGACGGTAGCAAATCATAAAACTGTCTGCCTATTCCAGATGAAATATTATCCTTTATAACAATTTTGCTGAACAGATTTTGGCTTTTTAAGCTAATCAAGAGTCATCTGTGAACAGACTGTGTTCTTTATCAAATGTGTGTGTTTGCTCAAAATTTGCCAACTGGCTAGGTATTCATCAGATTCCGCAACCAAAATGTTTTTACATTTCTTTCCATCACAAATTCTCTTCTGCCCTAACCTTGCTGAGGACTGCAAACGACTAATGCTTGGTGCTGAGTTTTATATTGAATATTAAGAGACATCTCCAATCTTCACTTTTATGTGAAAGTTAACTCATGTCTTGCCATAATTCTGATAGCATATTTGTCCTTTGATTCAGTTTGTCAAGTGGGACTTGCAAAATACGCCCTCTGCTCCCAAGAGCACTGTTAGCTCCACACTGACTTCACAGCAAAAGCACCAGTCTAAATTCATGGCTGCTTCACAGTCAGATGGAAGGGACTTGCCTGAAGCTAGTGTTAGTGAGCTGGGAGGTGCATTATAGTAAATGGAAAGATTAAGAGTGAGTTTCATGAAAAATTGGGCTGTTTTCTCTTCCTCCCTTCCCTCTGTACTTCAGTATCACTTTTAGCACTATTTGGAGCATTTTTCAGTTGTGTGCAGCCAGGATGTGGTGTTAGGGTTTTTTGCTGGGTTTTGTTTTTTGTTTTTTCTCTTCTTTTCCTTTCCAGTTAGTAGTGTATGTGTGTACATGCCCTCGTCCTCCAAAATTTACTGACAAAAACAAAGACTGAAATCAAAACTGTGATAAAAAAAATGACCCAGACTACTGAGAAGCTGTTAAACTTAAATAATTAAAGGAAGATTTGCATTACATCCAATACAAAATTAAGTAAGTATGGTATTTAGGACACCTGAATTCCTCAAGGTCATCCAAAAATTAATGGTCTAATTTGAGTGACTTCAATTAATCCACTATTCAGATAACTTATGACTTACAATTTTTCTTTGCTTAGTGAAAGCCAAGGTCTCTAAAATTTAAAAAAAAGAAAAGCAAGCTAACAAAATATTTTTCTATTAGTCTTTGTAGATCAATGATATTTTCTTCCAAGGGCTAAGAAACAAAGATAAAATTTTCACTGTTCAGAGTTCTGCCTTGCTCTTCGTTATATTTCAAAGACCTACTGAGAAAAAATACAACTTTATAGAGAAGGCCCATGACAAATACGATAATATTCTTGCATTTATTAAAAAATTACCCTATGAAAAATTAATTGAATGTTGTTTTGTCTCTGGCTGAACACAATTACATTATTTCTTTTGTTTTAAAAACCCACACATTTCTTACTGATTGTCTTCAGTGAATTTTGCAAATTCAAATGCATTAATGTATTGATGACTTATAATGACGAAAATGGAATAAAGTGGATTTTGACCCTAGGAAATCAAGTTTAGGGAAACCATGGCTTCTCATTCTGGATTTACTAGGAAATATCTTATTTACATATAGGGATTTTTGTATTACGGATCTGGAGACAATTTATTCAGACAATTCACATGTTGCTTTTCACTACAATACAATTATTTCTATAGGTGACATTAAGGCAGTCACCTCTGCAGTGTGGGACTACATGCTTGCAACCTTAATTGAGGTGTTCATTCCAAAATAGTCAAAAGCAAATCCTTCCACCATCAAATATTTATTCTCTTTGGAGGGATGCATATTACATTGAAGTATGATAATCCAAAGCATGTTTTGCTGCGTGAATACATACTTGAGGGAAATGGCCTCTTTTTAAACATTGGCAAGTCCTGTTACATTTTGTTTTCTACCTCCAGCAGCCCCATGAAGGCTTGCCTCAGGAAACACACAGATGCTATCCTCATCTCCTGCAAGCATTACTGATATTTATGCTCCTTTTTTTTAACTAATTAAAAAGGAAGATGTGAGATAAACTTTCAGGTACAAGAGAGTAGATAGTGATTGCTGTGCACTATCTGTTTTTTGAGATCTCTTCCACAACCCGCTGCCCGGAAGCTTCACGAGGGAGGACTGCTGCGCCAAGCCCAGGTTCTTTCTGCCTCTCATTCACTTAGGCACTGAGAACAATTTCATTTTCTAGCTACAAGAAAGCAGGATCAGTGATAAATTCACAGTGTGCTAATCCTATGGGATTAATCAGCTGATAAAACACACCAGCAGACACTTTATTGAGACTATCTATTAACATATAGAGGCATATGGATGTCTAGGCTATGCTGTACATAAGTGAGGGTACACGTGCACATGCACTGGCACATTCTCTGCTTCCCTGGGTAAATGTTCTGTCATCTTGCATACAAGGTCTTTTTTTCTTTCTGTGTTTCTCACCATGAATCTGCTTGGTGTTGGTTTCATGTGATTTGAACGGGAGCTGTGAACCTTGTCTCACAAAGAAAGTGGCAGATACGTTGCCTCTGGAAAGAATTTCTTCAGCTGCTCCTTGCTTGCGGGTGCTGATGGTGAATGTATGGCAGCGAGGAGCACGTGAACTCAATCAGTCAGATTATGCTATATTCACAAAGCTTTTTAAATTCACCACCACATCTGTTTGCTCTGTTCAGCTCATCTGGAAAATAGTTACTGAGGCAAAATTTTCTTGCCCAGCTGCAGTGCAACCCAGAGAAAGAAAGATAGACATCCCTGCATTTGGGATCTCTGCTGTCCTAATGAATTCTCAGCTGAAATTTCTGAGTTATAGGGCAAAAAAACTGAAAAAAACTACTGAATCAGAGCCTTTTCCAGTTAGAGATGTAAGGACAGTCTTCATGGTTTGATTTGAAAGACATATCATATCTACATTAGAGTAAAAAACTATTTTTTAACTTGAAAGTTTTGGTGAACTTGTAGATTTTTACCTCCTTTTATCATATTAAAATGACAGGTATCTTCTCCAACCTGGATTCAAGAAGTGTCAGTTAACACCTAGTCTCTCATGCACCCTATTTCCCTGGTGTACACAAGGTGTTACTTAGACAAAATAACAGAGACTGGATTGCAATTGCCTGTTAAACATCGAGTAACGTGGGAGGCCTGCAGATAACAGCAACTTGCGGTTTGGAGCATACTGTGATTGAATGACTCAAGGGGAAAAGAAACAAAACAAGGAGGTTTCTTACTTCCAGCTGCCTCGGGACCCCGCAGCAGAGGTGTGCAGTGCCTTGGGGTCGGCGCTGGAGGGGTTCAGCAGCAGTTCAGAAGGCAAGCAGAAGGCAAGCAGGGAGCAGCCCAAGATCTGGCAGGGTCTGGTGTGCAGTGCAGCTGGAAAGCAGCACCCTCTGACCGTGCCGGCCCAGCTGCAGATCAGAGGGAAAACCTACCTGTGGAGAAAACCTTCGCTGCCACGTTGTGTCTGATCAGAGGAAGGAGACTTCAGTGTCTGCTCGGGCTGCAGTTACACACAAACTCAGTGTTGCACACTTCGCCTGACTTCCTGTTGCAATTGCGTACTAGCATATCTACTACTACTTTTAATTAAAATGATTGTTCCTGATAACCTGAGAAGTGATGCTGATATATGTTTTCTACTTACTAACACTGAAAGGGACATTCCTACCTTGACCCTCAAAAACAGATTAAAAAAATATCTTCAAATGTAACAAAAAGTTAAATTTATAAGGAAATCACTTTTAAAAATTGTTCCAGTGGAAATCTATCTTCTTGATTAACCTTCCTAAAATAAATAACATTGTGGAATGACAAGGAAAAATTAAAAAAACAACAAACGTAAGATGACAACTTGATTAAACAGGTGCTTTCTCATGAAGCATTTCACTTTCAATGAATTCAAGATTTCTGGGGTGGTGGTGGACAAGTTTTTTATTTATTTATTTATTTAAAATCCATGTCTGGCACCTTGTTTATGCCTCTAACACTTCATGAGAGAAAGAAGGAAATCTCTTTTTATGTATCATTGCTTTTTCATATTTTCATGTCATTTCATCTTTCTTTATAATAACACTTTTTTTCTTACTGTTTTAGGCAATGAGAGCTTAGAAGAAAATTACGTGCAAGACAGTAAAATGGGATTTGTCATCAATGCTATATACGCTATGGCTTATGGGCTACAAAACATGCATCATTCCCTTTGCCCTGGACATGTTGGACTGTGTGATGCTATGAAGCCAATTGATGGCAGCAAGCTCTTGGAGTTCCTCCTCAAATCCTCATTCGTTGGTGTTTCTGGAGAAGAAGTTTGGTTTGATGAAAAGGGAGATGCACCTGGAAGGTAAAGAGGTTTCATCTCAACTAATTAAACCAGAGGGTGGGAAATGGCAATGTCACTGCATTTGGTGATGTAGATTTCTTTGGCTTTTTTTCTGAAACATAAAGCATGGACCAGTCTTTCCAACAGCCAGGAATAACACTGGTAACACATGGTATCTTATATTGGGACAGGAACTACAGTATAGCCTATAAATTTGTAGTGTTTCACGAGATGACAAACCTTGTAACTCACAGACTTCTGGTGTGCAAGGTACTATTGGGGCTCAGCACCAGGGTTTTAGTATGTATAAAGCCCAAATAAAACGGTTGGAATTTAATGAAGCATTTACCTACTGTGGTTTTGAATAGAGGGCTGTAGAGCACATCCTTTTCCAACTGGAGATCTGCCGAAACCTTGCCAGGGACTATTTAGTGTTGATTAGTAAGCTCCTGTATGATCTCCTTAATTTGTTTCACTCCAAATGCAATCAGAGCAGTCCCAGAATTTAAAGATAGGTCTGTATAGAGCAGGACAAATAATTGGGCGTTTTCGGCAGTGGTTTCTGTGTTTCACTCATCTGGGGTCTGGTCCCAGCTGTGGCAGCTGCTATTGTCTAGCCCCCCCAGCAGACACAGGATGTACCCAAGCAGAGGGTAAGGCAGCACCTTTGTGGACTTGGATGTCACCTTTGTTTCTCTTACGAGAGCAAACAGACAGACATCTTTCCCTTCATTTAGTTTTGTGGGTTCTGTTAAACCATTTTAACATATGGATTTTCTGTTTGTTTTCTTTTTTATAAATACATTTAATTCAGCTACTGAAGTACAAAACCCATTATTAATTGAAACCTACTCAGGGATTGCTTCACTGAAGTTTGTTTTCCTACTGAGTTATTAAAGTGTTATAAAAGACTCTCTCACTCCATCTTTGGGCTTATTGCATAAGTGCATCTGAGTGCCAACACCACACAAAGGGAGGGCTCTGGAGCAAACAGGAGTTTTCATGTCTTTTCATGCCTCCAAAGAGTATTCATAAGACACAATGGTCTTAAAGCAACTCTTACCTCTATTATTAGGCTTTATTAGCAAAACTGGCTAATGTTTTACCATTTTCTATATTGTTATGGTTTTTCCTGTTGTTATATTTAAACAGTATATACATTTAAACAGTTCATTGTGTTTAATTAGTAATAAAAAGCTAGTCAGTTTGGTCTTGTTGAGAGTTGACTTCAGAATTTTTTTGGTCAAAGACCCAGATCAGTTAGGACAGCCTTTGGAAGTAGAAGCAAGCAATTCCCTTACATCCGAACACATACTTATCGACACAAATGCATAAATCAAGTCTTTGCACATATAATTTAGATAATACAGAGAAATTACTGCTTAGTGTAGCTCTATGCTTTTTGCACACTATTTGTGTCCATAAAAGCATTACTCCAGCTTTGCATATGCTGCATTTTCTGTCTGTTAGCTATTTGGTTTGATGTTTAGATGTAATTTTCCAATTTTAGCCTAATTCTTATTTATTATTTTGTCACCCAAGAGCATTTTCACAACTCCCAGCAGTACCAAGCATAGAATTAGATTGAACAGTTGCTGAATTCAAAACACAAGAGAGTTTATATCAGGATATTTCTCTGAGTATGCCAGAATGATAGAATTTGTTCCATCCATCATTTTGGTCTATAGCAAGGCTCATTTTCCTTGATTTCCTGGCCTACTTAGAATTTGATAAGTTATTTTAGGTAGCTTCTTTTTTGTTGTTCCTCATTTATATTTTTCACAGTTGGAACTAGCAAGTTTGGGCAAGGAAATTCAGTTAACTTTTTTGTTATTCATTCTGTAATCCTTGGATCAATCTGTGCCATTTATGACATGGGCAATATCGTATCAGAGAATGGCTAAGTGTATATGAAAAGTGATCTCTGAAGCCCGTCAGATCCTCGTATGCCAGCAGCTGTTTAAGAGAATTGTCTTTAGCTTCAGACTGGCTGTAGTGTTCCCACAGCTTCGTGTGGAAAGTCTCTTCGTGGATCAGTGAACAGATCATAACACTGTGTCAATACCCAAAAGAATTTTTGTACCTCAGCAAAATGGGAAGATAAACACCACATACAACACCTAAATATAGCAAAGTCAGCCTGCTATGAAATTTCCTAGTTTTTTACTTTTCTATGCCAGTGCAAGAATGTCACACAAATGTGTAAAAAGTTTTTAGATATCCTGTCCTGAAATCATGTGAACAAATCAACTTCACAAGGTGGAATAATATTCCTTCTTAGAAGGCAGCAATCTTTCTCATAATTTTCAAAATCTGTGAGGTTCTTTGAGCAATTGACTCCCACAAATTCCTAATTGCAATCCTCATGGGTAGAGCAGATAGAGTTGCTTGTAGTTATGTTTGTCTGCCACTCCCATAATCTCCTGTTTTGAAACCCTTACAGCTTCATGAAACCTTAACCATTTGTTTAGATACAACACTTTTTCTATCTCAGGCTCAATGCATGGTTCCAAGGTTTTATCAAAATGAGATTGGAAAATACATAACATATAGTCAAAGGTGTATTTCTTTTGTGAAGAATCTTTTCTTTGAAGATCTCTTCTGCAGAAACATGAAGGCAACTTTTATTGGAAAGGCACAAATGCAGTCATTTAGCTGACTGCACTGCCTCCGGGAAAAAATGATGTGGATGTAACTCTGGAAACTCAGCTGTATGTGCTCGCTACACTGTCATTACAAACATGCTGGTAAATTTGCTGCACATTTTACTTTCATTGAGTAGCTCCCATTTCCTTTCTCTGTAGCAATCATATCACTCAAACTTCCAGAAATGGCTGGAGAAGGTGTGAAGGATGCAATAGTCAACACAACATCCTTCTCTGGGATACAGAAATACCTTTTTAGCTCTGGTCCATTCTGGGTAATTGCCTGCTTTTACCTTGTGGTTGGTATGAAAAACCTTACCTCTCTAGAACAAACGATTTGCATAGACTTCTGACCGTAAAATGCTTTGTGACAACAGGCAGGAGAACTTTCAGCCACTACAATGGACCTTTGATATTTGGAGAAATGCTGAGGTTCACAAACTAAGAGAAATATTTCACCTAACTAGCATTTCATCTTAACTAGACTTGGACTTAGAACCATGTAAGCCTATTTAGTTCAAAATTTCCAATAGCTGTTCGGGCTTCAATCATGACAACACTGCCAAGTCCAATGCTTCGAGTAAATAATCAAATTTTGCCTTATGCAAAGCCTTCAAACTTGTATGTAAACGATTTTTTTTTTTCAAATATGCATTTTTGTTTTGGAGTTTGGATTAATGGGCAATTGTTTCATCCATTTACATCCCAGCATTGCTCAGCATTGCTCTTTCCATCCTGGCTTCCAGGATAGCAAACATCAGTACCAGTCTGGTATCATAGCTGTGGAAAAAGGTAACTTCAGCTATCTCAGATTAACTAGAGTGTGCCTGTGACCAGCTAACATATATTTTGGCTTGCCTTACAAGTAACTTGTTCATATGACACCACCTATTGGGTCACATCGTTTCCCAATATACCAGAGAGCTTGCTCTTATATTAAAAGAAGGATTAATCTTCTTACTTGCAGAATGTTTTAATGGCTTCTTTAAATGCTGCCATGTGTGTGTGAAATACAGCTGCTTCCAAGAAGTCTCACTCTCTGTGAGCTTCACAAACCTCGCCAAACCCACTTCTTTTGGGATCACAATTTTTAGCATGGACACAGCCCAAAATTGTTAAGGTCGTACGTATGTGAGCAAGGGGATGGGAGGAGGTATTCCAGCACTGAATTTGTCCTTGCTTGAAGCACAGATTTTTCATTAGGAAAAAGAGGGAAAGGATAAAGAACTTAACCACATCTCCATATACCAAGTGTATTTGTTACACCACATTTTTCCACTTAAAATTCAAGCTGCATATCAAAGCTGCAAACATTGCACTACAACTTGTCATAATGCAAGACTGTGTAAGAGCTTTTAATCTACATACTTTATTCTTTGACAGGTATCCCATAGGAAAGGGAATTGTATTACAAGAATACTGAAAAAACTCTTAATTGATATTGCATTAATGTCACTCAGTGCCTTGTAATGCATTTTTGTAAAAATGAAAACAATGCGTGAAGGCTCAAAAATTCCATTAAGGGAATGTGAGGTTTTAGTAATCTTTTATTCCCCTTCCTGAATTAATTTTCCAGCCCAGAGTAACTGATTTAATATCAGTCTAATATAAGGTCAAACTGAAATCCAAGTACATTTTCCTTGCTAGGAAGTGGTGTGCATGTTTCTGCTGTGTTTTACTCCTGTCTGTTGAGTATCCATTATGAAATGCCTGACTCTCTCTGCTTCTTGCTATCCTGATTCTTCACAAGCCTGGAAACAGCATTTCTTTTTTTAGGCACTTCCTTTAGAAGAACTGGGATATGAGAAGCATTTGTTCGCTAATGAATTTGAAATTTACCCCTTTCCTAAGCAATGCCTTGATTAGTGGCCAATTGCCAGCCAATGGAGCTGCCTCCTGCTTGGAGCTCCATTGAACTCAGTGGCAGGAATCCCTTTTCACACGTGATTCAGTGGAGCTTTGCAGTGGCACTGGCATTATCTGAGCATGCATATTTGCAAAACTGAGGTCTAATTATGCTGTAAATATGCATTTCTTTAAATCCTCTTTAGCTAGAGAAACCCCAAAGACTTAGTTAAGAAAATTACCCAGCTCTACTCTAGAGAATAGTTCTAGCACCTCTTCCCTACGTGAAGTGCAGAGAGAGTTGAAATTCTGCTTGTTTTAACCTCAAAATGGAAAAGAAAGAAATAGATGTCCCTCTTTGCTCACAACCAAACATCCCAATTTTATTTATGGCTCATAATTTGCTTACCTTAGCTTTCATTCTTAAAGCACGTATGGATTAGCAACACCCATTATAAACAAAAGATTTTTCTCTCCGGAGACTGAGACAGTCCAGTACAGAAGAGCAAGTCAGTAAATCCCAGGCTTGGAAAATATAAGACGCTTTGTTATTTTCAGCTCTCATGCTGATTCCTTGTTCACAATGCTCTTTTGTCATTTATTAAACAAAATCCTCCCCTTCTCATCTTAAAAGACCGGGCTGTAGGTTTTGCTTCTTTTGTGGCTCTTCCTCTCTGTGCACACTCCAACATTCATTCTTCCATTCTTGCTTATTTCCTACTAAGGAACAAGCCACATCCTGTGGGTAAAAGAATGAATAGAATAATTATCAATAAGGGATGTACACACATCAGGTCCAACACACTGCAGGCAGTGGTGGAGGCTGGATGTTTATTGCAGCAGTTTTTTGTGCTTCCCTTATGTTAGCCTTGGGAAGTGCACTCCTACTTGCCTAGGGTGAGGAAGTAAATGTGGTGACTGAGGTGATAACTGCTCCTGACAGAATCACTGGGCTGCATAATACGAATGGTTGAACCTAGAGCTTACAGCTAACTTATGGCAAACCAGTTTAGTTGGTTTGACCATTTCTGCTTCAGAGCTCCCAGCAAGGGCTATATTACAATCAACCTGCATGGAGACACCAAGTGAAGATCAAAGACGTGTTGACAAATTATTTGAAAACACAACATCCAGACACTGCCTACATGTGCATCTTTAGCAGTCTTTGGTGTGCAGTTCTTCCTGGACACACAACTTTTTATCCACAGTTTTACGCAAGCAAGGCAGGCAGTCAGCAATTGTGTGTCAATTAGAGCTGACATTTCCTGTGATTCTGCTGCAAATCCTAAAGGATTTGGGGTTTTTATGAAACCCAAGTCCCTGGTATTAAGGGATAACATGAATATTTACAGGCAGGAGAAGAGCAAGGTAAACTTTTGTCCTTTGTGTTGCAGGACAGTGACTCACTCTTTTTTCCTTGCAGATATGACATCATGAACCTTCAGTACATAGAGCCCAACCGCTATGACTACGTCCTCATTGGGACCTGGCACGAGGGCGTGCTCAACATCGACGACTACAGGATTCAGATGAATAAGAGCGGAATGGTCCGATCGGTGTGCAGCGAGCCTTGCCTGAAGGGCCAGATTAAGGTGTGCCTCAGACACTCACTTTCTGCTATAGAAATATGAATATCTAGTCAGTGTTTTTCCCTAAACCCAAGCAAGCTTCTTTCAAGCCAATGGGTAGGACTTCCTTTTCTTCAAGAAAGCCAAAATTATAGAAAGACTCCTAGATTAACATCTTTCTTTAATGATACCATATCCAGGCCCATGTTTTCTAAAATTACCCTTTGTAGGGATGCAGAATCTTCTAGTGTGACAGAATTTGAATTTCACCTTATGTGAGAAAGATTTTCACTTAGTCATTGCCTACAACATTCAGTGGCTGTGATTCACTTGGGGGCTGATCTTGAAAATATCGTGACCCACAGGGATCCAGTATTTTGTTCCAGGAATAACACCTGCAAGAAAAAGTTGAAAAAAAAATAAAAACCCCCACTCCTACTTGTATCTCATGTTCACAACAGGAGGAATGGAAACACAAATGAAATCACTCTGTGTTCACCAAAGAGTAGCACTTGCATCAGGCTACAAATAATTTGCTACCAGTCATGTCTGGATGACACAAAGACATGTTTCACCACTATCTAATGGTATGGATGCATCAAGTTTAAAATGGCAAGAAGCCCATTCAGCAAAATCTCCTTAGAATAGACCTTCCTATTTTCATTTAATAAGCATATTTGCAGCTTTTAATTTCTATATTGCTGCTCTAAGCAATAAGCAATTGATGATTTGGCAAAGGCACAGTGACATACTCCAACATCTTGGAGGAGAAACATTATCGGTATTTACCACCCTCCAAAGCATCTTTTCCCTGTTTATGAGATTGTGCAGTTTGTGTATGTGTGTATACGTAAACACCATGCATACAAAATGCCAGCTTCAGCTCTCGTTGAAGCCTATTGGACTCTCTCCACAGACTGCAGGAGGAAATGTTAACAAAAAAAAAGCCCGCAAAGCCAGTATGCAACAAAACAAACATTTTGCATTTCACTACTGTACTTATCTCTGCATATAGATGGGTATAGGAAAATCCAGAAGAGAAGTCTGGATTCCCCTCCTTCCTGGCAAACAAGGCCAGAGTCTTTGTCAGAGCCCTAGGAGCTGGAGGTAGCCTTAATCTTTCTTTCAGCCTCAGGGTAATGAAAATAGGAATCAAGACAAGGAAATAATCTTTTCAGCATTGGATCATTACATTTAGCAGCCCTCACAGTAAATAAAGAAAGTTTTCAGGGACATTTGTCCTTAAAAGAGCTGTTCTAAAGCATGAGGTTGGTCACTGCTTAATTTTTTTTTCTACTAGAACCCAATACATCCTTTTAGCAGGATGTTTTGTAATTTGCTCTCATTTGAATTTCTATTTACACTTGTGTTATAAGCCCCAAAGAGACTTCCACATAAATTGGAATGTATGTGTATGTGAATGTGTTTGTGTGTACATGTATATATAGGTATTTATATGCATGAATTACTCTTTGTTCTAACCTTTGACTTTGTTTACTGCTTTTTACTACGGAATAGATATTAAGCGTGGGCTGAGCTGCTTGTTCTGACCTCTGCCATCTAACAGATTAAACCTCAAGTTTGATTGAAAATATGATATTCACCATGCCTCTGTACCAGAAGCAAAATGGTTTTGTACTTTTAATTCAGAATGGCTCTTCCTAAAACAAAATAAAATCATCTCCAGAGGTTATCCTTGAACTCCTAAGCACTAATTTTAATATGCAGGGATAGATACAAAACCATGATTCATGTTTTCTGGCTGTTAGAAATGTGCCATGCACAGGAATCCTGTCATATTTTAAACAGTGTATGTGTTACGTGTTTGCTGGGGTGTGGTGGTGTGTGCTTCTTTGTTATCTGATAGAGGATCAGAACTGAGGATGCATTTTGTGTTGCAGGTGATCAGGAAAGGAGAAGTGAGCTGCTGCTGGATTTGCACTGCTTGCAAGGAGAATGAATTTGTTCAGGATGAATTCACGTGTAAAGCCTGTGAGCTCGGCTGGTGGCCTAATGCTGACCTGACAGGTAGGGATGTGTCCCTCCAAACATATTCCCTTACTACAGGGCACAAGGAGAATGCTGTGTGCTGGACAGTAAGATGGCAGCATGCAGAAATATTAAAGGTACATACTTGGACACACATTCCAGTGCAGTTTAGGATGAGTGTCTTTCAGCTCAGTGCAACAGCAGAGACAATAAAGACAGCAAAATTTCTGCCAAGAAGAAATGTTATAGTCTGTCTGTTCCTTTCCTTCATTTAGCACAAGTATTAATAAAACTGTTAAGACTGCTAATGAATTCAGCAGCATTTGCTATGATTTAGCAGTGACTATTACAAGAGTTTAGTGCATTCTTGTCATATTGAGTTGATACCCTTTTCTGATCATTTTACCATGCAATTAGTGGCACTTTATCTGGGATTTCAGGGCCTTCAGTAACTGATTACTGGACTCATGTTAGGTATAAAGATCGTTCTCACCGTACCCACCAGCAAGAGGAATTTCAACAAAATCCTGAGAAAGGCTGTCTGAAAAGAGTTAGACTTAGTCTCCCTTGCTTGTATGCTTTGGATGAGTTGCATGCTGTGGCATCTTACTGTTTATTTTTTACCTATCAACATCAACCTCCACACCTGCTCTGGGCTTTGTAGCAGCCATTACGCCAAGAAAATAGCTACAACACATTGAGGAACATCACCCTGACCTTAACGTTTGCTTTGGATCACTGTGAAAACTAGAGGCACCTCTGCCCCATGTCACCTCTGCAAATCTTGGATGCCAGCATTCAGCAGGGCATCAATCCTAGTCAGAAACAATCTGATCACCTAGCCAAAGATCAAATGTGCAGCTTAACACATCTTTGTCCTTTACTGTGACTAGCTGGCAGCTGGATGTTGCTGCAACATTTAGCACATAGACAAAATCCTCAAACTTCAATTAAATTGTTCTATGAGATACTTCAAGCTAGTCACTGAAGCCAGATGAGCTCTCAGAGGATGTGTTTTGAGAGGGAAAGCTAGCCACTTCTCCAGGTAAAAATATACTATTAATCACAGGAGACTGGGAAACATGACCCATTGTCTGTCTTGGTTTTCTATGGAGAATAAGTTATGGTCACGTCCCAGATGTGTAAATGTGGATATCCCATACCTCCCACTCCCACTTCCCCACTCCACCCCTGCTCCGGTTTGCAGCTGAACATACAAACAGATTTGTCAGGATACAGAAATCTCAGTGATCATTCAGACCCTTCGAGTTTCATGTCAGTGGGTTGTAGGGAGAGGAGTTAATGAAAAATACTTTCTGTAAGGGCCCATATTGCAGAAAAACATTTGGTATTAATAGAAACCAAAAAATCCACAGAACCTTTCATAAATGTCCTGACCATTTGAAAAGCTCGTATTTAATTCCTGCTCCTAGGACACCAGTGTCTGCTAATTTTAAAGCAGATATCCACAGACAACCAGGTTTTGCTGGTCTTGGAGGTTCACAGAATTGTTTGTATCTACTCTTCAGGGAAGAAAAGGGGACTTATTGATTAAAAAGAAGCCAGAACAAGAACCTGGTGAGGGATCAATATGCACTTGAGAGAACATGGTTCAGTGCTACCACCTGCTCAGAGTAGCTCAAAAGGGGTCATGTCAAAATGACAGGCGCTGCTGAAAAGAGTTGCAGAAAGCATCAGTGCTGGAAAAAATCTCCAGGGCATGTTGCAATCTATTAACTTTTAATGAAATCAGTAGATGACCTGCTGATTTGTGTTTCTTCTCAGCAAGGAGACTGGACTGCTGCTGTTCTGAAATCACAGTAACGTCAGCCAAGTGACAGCATAGCCATCGACTTATTTCCTAGAGAACATTGAAATGGCAGTCTGTTCCTGCACAGCTTCTTCAGTCTGTCTTATTGAAGAAAAAACCTTATTTTTTTAACCCCTAAAATTGATTTACTTGAACTATACTACAAAGTACAAAGCTGTGAAAGGAAGCTGATGCCATCCTAATCTTTAGAAAAGGGTGATTTATCTAGATAAACTCTGTCTCTTGAACTTTGTGGGAGTCACCATTGGTATGATTTAATTTGGAATTCTCTTTTCTTGCCAGGACTCCCATCAAACATGTTTTTATAGCTTGATTTTATGTGTTGTATTCATACCCTGACAGTCACCATAGCATCTAGACACAGACGGTAACATCTCACAGTGCAGATTGTTTTTCCCTTTTCCTTAAATCTTAAATGCTAAACATGGATGTGGTTTTAGACTCATTTTCCATCACAGATGGAGGCTCTAAAATCCTTAATCCTTTTAAGAAACGTGAAGCACATACTAACTTATTTCATAAGACATGCTTTTGAAGGTGCTCATTTTCTCCATTTGAAATCAGTCTCTGTTTCTCAGCAATCATTTCCTGACATTTGATTTTTAAATGTACACCATTTTTTCTTAGATTGCTTCCCCTAAATACGAATTCAGTGGACTCAGCAGACACAAAGGATTTCTCACCACAGATGATGAAAAGCTCACCTGAGAAATAGTCGCTAAAGCCAGTACCTTAGACCTTGTGCCAAGAGAAATCTTTTATAGTACCAGAATATAATATAAGAAGGATGAATGTCAAGCTAGTAAACTCAGTTTGCATAAATCATCTTAAATAAGCAATAAAACAAGACAGTGTAGGAAGTTTTATAGTCTTATGAAAAGAACCATAAGGTTTTGGCACCGTCAGTTACCTGGGATGTTTTAATGACCTCAGAAAACATCATAGATTCTCTTATTAGCCTTGCGCTATGAATACAGTAATAATAATAAAAAAGGATTAGCCTTCTGATCTTGGAAATTATTCACGGTTAAAATGCAGGGAAAACAGTACATGAAAACTACCAGACAGTTTTTTACCAGATATTTTTAACTGTGAAGCTTTTGCATTGATTTTTTTGAGCTTTGGGTTAGTTGCTGTGGGGGCTTTTTTTTTTTTTCTCTTTGTTTTGTGTTTTTTTTTTAATGCGTGCACAATTTCCTGGGTATCCTCCTCCAGTCTCAATGGGGTTCCAGAGCCCACTTTCTCGTAACTGGGAAATGACCCACCATCACAGGTTTTGACAAACAACAACTGTTAGCTGATAATAAGCAGTGTAGGGAACTTTATGCATTGTTTGTACAGTGTGTGATTCTTGGGCTTGCTAGTGCACAGGAATTACACTGGTTTAATGAAACAGATTTCTAAGAAAATCTTACATAGGATAAGCTTAAAGCAAATGATAGGCTTAACCACCATGTTGGATCTGGGCTAAGCCCCTGAAAATACAGTTCAAAGTGGAATAATGTGAGTATGTCTTGATGTTGCTAAGCTTAAAGCCCATGTTGAAACTTAACCCTTCCAACAACCGCTGACCAGCTTCTCGTTTGAGAAGAGCTTCACATGTATTAATCAATGAGCACGAGCTTCTGATCCTTAGTCTTTTATTAAATCATAGAAGGAGCCAGCTTCCAGTCAGGGCTGCTGAGGCCAATGGCCAAAGGTTCACTCTTCTAATAAAGAGCTTTTCCTTCATAATTCACCATGAAAGTACTGGTTGGAAGTATAAATTTCCTATCTGAGTCTTGAATAGACTATATTGAGCAAAATAATATTCTTTATAAAATTTTCTTTATATTTTATAATATTTTCTTTATAAAATAAGACCTCTGGTGGCTACTGCTATAATTTCTATTGTTTTTGATGTTAGAGGCATGTGTAACAACAACACCTGTAGTTAAGTCAGCTCGCTATTCTCAGAGACAAAGCGTACAGAATTGTAAGACCTTCTTTCAGTTCATATGACATTGGCAGACATTAAAAGTTCCAGCAGAAATTTTCCATGTCAGGGCTTTGCCTTGGGCCGATTTCTATTTTTTTTTTTTTTTTAATTTCAACAAAAACCATTTTTGCTCCTGTTTCTCAAAATGAGGTTACAGTAAAACTGTTCAACCCTGATCTACACCTTGACTTACTTCTCTATTATTTGGAAGGAAGGACTTCACATTACAGTACAGGTGTCTACATCACAGTAGAGTTATCTGTTGGTAGTTTTGTGTCACCCCGTGGAAGATGCATATAAATTAAGCGAAACTATGGGACTCAGAAGCTTTTAGTTCGTAGATGGTTTCTGCAGATACACTCCACACTGAGGAGGAAGGGACTGAGCATGAGTTTTGCCCATCACAACATCAAGGCCCTTGCTAAGATCTAGCAGCAAAAATGAGAGGAAAAAATGCCTCTCTCACGAGCTTGCTGACATTACCATCTTTTCCCTGTTCTTTTCAGCCATGTCCAACAACTCAGACAGGCAGAGTTTATGAACAGCCAGTCCAGGATGACAAAAGCTGGACCAGCAGTTTGTAATGAAGGCCTCTGAGTGAAGAGGTGGCTAGAACAAAACTGAACTGAAAGGCGAACTGAGATAGGGATGGTGAGGGACTGGGAGGAAAGATACTTGAGAGGTGAGGGAAAGGCGGAAAAGGTGAGTTGTGTCCAAGGGAAACTGGAGGAGGACAGAAGCAAGAAGTAGAAGAGGCCATGGATACCTCCCTTGGGATAAAGAAACATGTTAAAGGCATTTTGGAACTATTAAGTCAAGAACAGAAATTAGAAAATGCCAGAATGAAGGCTGTCCGTAACAGCTTCACAACCATAACATCTTATTAACACAAAGGATTTTATTTTCTCTGTAATGTTTATTGCTGGTATTACTTCTTCAGCACAGTGAGGAAGACATCCAGACTCCTTTAACTTGAGTGTAGGAAAGAGCAGTTAAGTACCATCTTAACAGACACCTATGTTTGCATGTCTGTACCAGTCAGAAAAGAGAGTCTTTCCAGTTTTTATCTGAAGGCATGCATATTCTGTGGGTTTGACTTTCCCAAGAGAATTAAATTATATTATTTAGTGGGAAAAAAGCGAGCAGAGGGTTTGACAAAATAAGGTAATGTGAAGAGAAAAAAAGCAGAAATGTACTAAGAAGGTATAGTATCTATGATATAGTTCCATTAAAATTTTGGATTTATTAACATTTTTCTGTCCATAGACCTCTGATTAATTTATATTATTCATAAAATCAGTCTCAAAAAATTGTAGTAGATCAAACTATAATTATTGTTGTAATGATTAAATAAGTTAATCTGAGGAAGTATAAAAACTGACCATTCTGATTTGCAACAATGCTTTCCCTGCTGAAATGAAGAGATGATGGTGAGTTTGTCTGGGTTCTGTTTCTATCAAAAGGTAGTGTGCAAAAAGCTGTGCCTTTGATACGCTGGGCTTGTAATCAGGTATCTCCAAAAGCAGAAATTTCTAAATCTAATTTCCTGTTGTAGCATCATAAGAAAATTTTTGAGACACCCAAAATGGATGGCTGTTTTTTGAACATATTTCATCCAAACTTTTCCATTATGCAGTCTGCTCCTTTGTAAAATGGTTTTAATGATCCATGTCACATAGACATATGCTAATATTTGGATAATACTGAGATCCAGAAAAAAAGGTTCTTCCGGGAGCCGCCTTTCTAACACTCTGTTTCTCTTCTGTACACTGCAGGCTGCGAACCCATCCCTGTAAAGTATCTCCAGTGGAGCAATATAGAGTCTATTGTGGCTGTGGTCTTTTCCTGCCTGGGGATCCTGGTCACCATGTTTGTCACCCTTATCTTTGTGCTCTACAGAGACACCCCTGTTGTCAAGTCCTCCAGCCGCGAGCTCTGCTATATTATCCTGGCTGGCATCTTTCTGGGTTACGTCTGCCCTTTCACCCTTATAGCTAAACCCACCACGACATCCTGCTACCTCCAGCGCCTTCTGGTGGGCCTCTCCTCCGCCATGTGCTATTCCGCCCTGGTGACCAAAACCAACCGCATCGCGCGCATCCTGGCGGGCAGCAAGAAGAAGATCTGCACCCGCAAGCCCCGCTTCATGAGCGCCTGGGCCCAGGTGGTCATCGCCTCCATCCTGATCAGCGTGCAGCTGACGCTGGTGATCACGCTGATCATCCTGGAGCCCCCCATGCCCATCCTCTCCTACCCCAGCATTAAGGAAGTTTACCTTATCTGCAACACCAGCAACCTGGGCGTCGTGGCTCCCGTGGGCTACAACGGACTCCTCATCATGAGCTGCACATACTATGCCTTCAAGACTCGCAATGTGCCCGCCAATTTCAATGAGGCCAAGTACATTGCATTCACCATGTACACCACTTGTATCATCTGGCTGGCCTTCGTGCCCATCTATTTCGGGAGCAACTACAAGATCATCACCACCTGTTTCGCAGTGAGCCTGAGCGTGACAGTGGCTCTGGGGTGCATGTTCACTCCTAAGATGTACATCATTATAGCCAAGCCCGAGAGGAACGTCCGCAGTGCCTTCACCACCTCAGATGTGGTGCGTATGCATGTCGGGGATGGCAAGGCACCTTGCAAGTCCAACACTTTCCTCAACATATTCCGGAGAAAGAAGCCAGGGGCTGGAAATCCAAAGTAAGTGGATTGACTGCGGGTACACATCTATCTGTATATGTCTCTCTCTTTGCCATCCTCTTTTGATTGGCTGTATTCTACTGAATAGTAAGGTATGTAACAGTTTTTCATCTCATGTGTAGCACAGAAGGTGGAAATGACCCTTTAGCTCTAAGCCTCAGATGGATATTGACGTGTTGCTTATTATCTTCTCTTGTGCTCTGAAGGCAGCCCTGTGCACAACTCCCTCTACCACTGGGGCAGGTCAGGCAGTGGCAGAGTAACCAAGCTCTGTTTGCAGCTTCTTACATCTCCCTGTCACATGTGCATGTGACAGGGATCTCAGGCCCTGATGTGCAGTTGCTCTGTATTATGTTCAGACTGAGGTGCTCCTGTAGCCTTTTAGAAAAGAAATCTCTGTCTGAGTGACTGTAAATCACAGGTACTTGCCTAAGGCCACTGGGACACTCGTGAAAGCTGGGGGCTGAACATTAGTTTTTAAGGTAGTGTATTGTGACAGTCCTCACGACTGTGATTCAAAAGCACCCTCCATGCTATCCCTATGCTCTATTTAATACTCAGCGTTATGAGCAATACTCTTATTCATCATTCGTGTAAATCTCTCCATGTTCTCAAACTCAGTGTTGGTGTGAAAGTTGCAGAAGTCAACTGATGGTGAAAATGATCTTGCATTCATATCCATTGAACCCATTATTTTCCTTGCTAATAATTAAAAGCAACCCAGACGCAGCAGAGCAGGAGAGAGAACTGTTACTTCAAAGAGCATCTCCCTGTGAGGAGTTGTCTGAAAATTTGCATTCTTTATTATCTTATTGCTTTTTAATCTTTAAAGAAGCACCATACGGCTAGATAGGAGCTTAGATGATTTTTGTCACAATTAAAAAAGAATAAAAATCATAAAGCAACAGTGAAGCCTACATTTCTGAGCTTCCCAAAAGAATTAAAATTCAGTAAATTTCCAGGTTTTTGGGATCTGTAGGTTTCTCTGGGTCACTCAAGTTGGTTTTGATTCAGTTTGCATACGAACCATTTTCATCTGTCCTGGTGATAGAGGTAATACTGTAGAAAACCCATGCTGTGATCAATTTTGTCTTTATGCTACTTCAATACATTTTATTTTTCTGCTAGACAGGGGGTCAGAAGTGAAGGGAATGGAGACATAAGTGACCCAAACACACAGCTCAGTGTGCCACAGAGGCCACATCAAGACTGCCGACTCCTGAGCTAGACAGGGAGGGAGCAGGGAGTGGCAAGCAGCCCTAGCAGCCGCCACCCGCAGGGAGGTGGCCAAAACTCTCTGGAGCCCAAGAGCTTGAATTCCATGCAAATAGACAGATGGAGCCTGATCCACCTTCCTCTGACTCTATGGTAGTTAGATGGGGACTCAGACATCTGTAAGAAACTAGTGTGGTGTTCCTGCAGTGTGGTCTCTGGCTGACACTGTTGGTTTCTTTAAGTTGATGTCTGTCAGAAAAAGAGGACTTTGGAGTGTTTTAGGTCATGAGACACTTAATAACTAATTCTTTGTTCTGCTTACTGTTCTTCTACCTTTATTTAAAAAAAAAAGTAATTTAAAAGATCCAAATGTGATATACTTAGAATACAGTGTTTAATATGAGAGAATACTTCATCCTGTTCGAAAGCTGAGCTTCCCCCTCATCGTCGTCACCTTTAAAACACGACAGGGCTTACCTGAGCTTTTTAGAAATTGGTTTGTTACATAATTTTAGTAAGATTTTCTCAACCTCTCTGTTAAGCCTGTGTGAGTGTTATTTAGCAAAAAAGCTCTACAGAGTTTCAAGTTGCTTTTCTAAACTAAAAATAATTAGTTAATATGCCTTTTTTCCTCAGGTTAAGCATTCATGTCTTTTATACAGCCAAATTCCCACCTCTGACCTGAACCTCTTGTGCAGTTACTGCATGTTCTTCACCCAAACCAGCACAGGTGCAGAGGCACGCTGGGATTGCTGATGGAAAAGGACAGCACATCTCTCTGTTCATGGGCATGAAGAACCAAAAGAAGTTTAATAGACAAACACGAAACTTTGGAAATAAAGTCACAAGGCAAAACAAAAAGTAATTTCAGGGCTTTGGAGGGGTTTTCAGCTCCTATCTGAGTCCATTGCAAAGGTTCTGAGGACATTGTGACAACACAGATAAAACAGTGAGTCACTGTGGAAATCAAGAAGGAAAAAGTAGAATTTGCTGCAGCCTCTGAAGCACTGAGACAACTCGAATGTGTAGTCAGGTCCTTCCTGAAACAGGACTTAAAGCTACTGGTACATACTCAATGCCCACAAGAATGACCTCCAGACTGATTTTTTATAGTTATGTTTGTGGGTTTGGGGGGTTTTTTTGTTGGTTTTTTTTGTTGGTTTTTGTTTGGGTTTTTTGTTTGTTTTGTTTTGTTTTGTTTTGTTTGTTGATGTTTTGGTTTTGATTTTAGGTGTTGGGGTTTTTTTTAAATTTGGTTTGGTTAGTTAGTTTGTTTGTTTTAATTCCCTATCAAAACCTGGGATTTATTTGCCTTGTTTTCAGTAATTCTAATCCCTGCAAGTATGTTGCTGTTTCTAGGTTCTCCAATAGTCTCTCCCTGTGGCCACATTTTTCTGTCTATAAGTGGCCAGCAGTTCTGCACCCAGAAGATTTCTTTTCTAGGTCCATTCATCTATTTTCTTGTTATGCCTTCTCTCTCTTCCTAGCTTGCTTTTCTTTTCTGCTTTTCAATTTTCATCTTTTTTCCTGTCTATATCAAATCTCTTCCCTGCTTAATCCATTGAATTCCAATTCCTAAACAGAAAAGTGGCATCCATCTAAATTAAATTGGTGTGGAGATATAGGGTTAAATTTAATTAGTTTCAGAAATGGAAACTAGTTTACATTTACAAGGGCAAATCAAAATTATATAAGCCTTCATAAAGCATTTTCATGCAATGTTGTGCTGTTAGTTTAACTAGTATAGCTTGGGGACTAGAGCAAGCCAAGCTGCTCTTCCCTTCTCCTTCCTAAAGTAGAGCAAAAGAATTAACCAGGGAAGTCTATTAACAGAGAATCAATTAGTCGATTCAAAACCTTCAGCTACCTCTGGTGCTGATATAGAGGTCAGAAAAGTCATCTTGAAAAATGTCTACCCCAGCTGCACTGCCAACAGAGTTTCAGTGAAGATAAATTTCTCAGTAACACTGGTCTTCACATAAATAATGAAGCACACTGCCTTTACCGATCTGTTGCACTCTGAAGATGGTACGTGCAGTCTTGAGGATTGAACTCGCTCTTCCTTTGGTCGAGTTAAACTACGAGCAGTTACAGCCAGCATTGTTTTCCACAGAGCTGGTTCGGAATTTTCCAGTGGAATATATATGTTTTCAATCAGAAAATTCTGGCCTCTCAAAATGTTTCATAGAACTGGGCTTTGCTGGTAAGGATTTTCCCTGGGCTAGGGGGACTTCCTTTTTTCCCATGGAGAGAGGAGGACATTAGGAAATCATGAGGGAATCTTACCCCAACAGTTAAAGCCCTCACTTAGGCTAAGAGCATCTCCTCCATTTCCCAGGTGGATGCTTTATAACTGGATTATGCACTGTCCCAGGGCAAGTCTCCTTTCTGTATGTTCTTGTCCAGCAGTGTTTTGGAGCAGAGAAAAAAACATTGTAATGCAAACCCTAGGGAAATACTTTGTATTATTCTGTGAGAGGGCTTGAATCTGGGTCTGAGAGATCCCTCGTGAGTGTCTTCAGTACCAAGCAACTGTCAGTCTTTCCCTCTTTTCAAATGAATACTTAAATATGTATAAAAAATGGAGCAGCTCCATCAAGAGAGATGAAGAGAGAGTGATATCCGCTGCTTGTGTTGAAGCTTTGTAGGGACATTTATTGTTCGTTTGCTGCTTGATGGTATTACAAGGTCCTGGCTGTTCTAGGATGATGGCATAGCAGCATTTGTTAGGAGAGCCTTTTGCACCTGTTTTTTATTTTTTCCAGACGTGAGGTTGAAACTTTTGTGTATGGATCTTGCTGTGATCTTTAGCCTTGTTCTCAGCCACGAATGTTACTTTGGTCTATGAGGGTCAATGAGTTCGAAGAGAAGGATGTTCGTACAGCGCCTGTATGATCCCTTCCCTGAGGAAGCAATGCTCCCTTCTGTACTACATGAAGAAAAAAATAGCCAGTGACACTTCAGGTGCTGATTCTGATTAGGGTTCAGGAAATACCTTCTCCAGCCACTGCTTCAAATGGACCCTACTCAATGTGCAGGAGACTGAAGTCAGGCCTGCAGCCTGCAGGTCTGTTGTGCCGCTTTTCTGTAGTACACACACAATTCAAATAGAGCTGAGCCACACAGCAAGGCTCACCTCTTCTCTCATGCTTCGTGTGGGTTGCAGTAGCATGAGAAGGAGCAGTGCTGCAGGAGTGACTGCAGGGAGAAAGTTCATTTTGTGTCTTTGGGTAATAAGCTCCAAGTTTGGCACTGATGCTTACCTGCTCCCTCAGTCTTCACATATAAATTATTTTAAATTTATGGTTGAGAGCCCAGGTCTGGACACCATTTTAGTGCATTTTGAATCAGAGTAAATAAGGATTTAATTGTCAATATACATTATGTAGCAAAATCTGAGTTAATTGGAAGCCAACTAGCAAGACTCACTGAATGGTCAGGACTCCACATTAATGCATAGGCTACCTGCTTTCCCCTTGTAATTTTAGTATATTTACATTCAATTATTTTTCATTCAGCTGTCTTCCCTTTGAAATAAATAGCTGATTTAAAGTACTTCCTAACATGTAATTTTTCTTTTTCACACATTTCGGCAGTCCCTGCCTCTAGACTACTATCACAGGCATACACTCTGAGCAGTGTCCAGGCAGTCACCTGGGCCATGGATCTCTCATATTTGGTTTATTTTATTCCATTAAAAATTTGCAGACAACCAAACATCCCCAAGTAACTTCTTCCTGCTTCCCTTTGTCCTTTCTCCCCCTGTGCTGGATCCCTACATACCATTTTTTAACTGAGAATCAGGGTTCTCAGTAACCTCTAGTAACACGTCTGTTCCCTTAGCATGGCTTAGGGAACCACCTGCTTTTTTGTCTTGCCAGTTATAAAATTATCTCCAGGTATTCTTAAGTTAGTGTTTCTCTTTAAACTGACTTGCTGAGTTGCCATTTCATCTTGAGCAAGCTGTACTGACACGCTGTGCTTTTCTGGACTCATTTCCCTTGGCCACTCACAGTCCACAAAGGCTTTTGGGCTCTTCACCTCCTTCATTTTCAAAGCCTCCCACAGACACATGGTGAGGGGAATCTTAGCAAAAGTATGTCCAGAAGATTCTGTTCCACGGGTTTTTGTGGTGGTGGGAGGAGGCAAATGCACAGTGCAGCATGGCAAGACTTGGAGCTTCCAGAAACAGAGTAAATGTTCAGCATGCTCAGCTGCAGTTGTTCAAGTGTAGATTTTTACAGCCCGTCCCTTGATCCAACCTGACTGTCCTGTAACAGGAATAAGTGCTCAGGAATACTCCATCTTCTCACTGTTATGTTATTATTCTGCAGAATCAATATTCTGTCTTTAAGCAGGGGTTATAGAGGTGAGGGGGGAGGGAGAAAAGTGTGAACAGAAGACGTGAAAGCACTTTTGATGTAAGTAAAACAGTGCCTTTTGCCCTGATCTCTGCAGGCTAAAGTAGGTGAAATTGAACCAAACCAATCTATCTCAACCTGACACAGCCACACAGGGAATATTTCCCTCTGTCTGTCTGAAATGTATCAAGACATCTGAAACAAGTAGATTTAGTGGAAAGTGCAAGGAGGATTAATAAGAACTGGTCACCATTGTACCTTCTCCTGTGAAAGAGATATATTAAATCCTGTGCTTCAGGACACACGCCCAATGTGAGAAGCATTTTCTTTGGTCCCGAAGTGTGTCACCTAGCCTGCAGCACACAAGAATTATCTTTAAATGCTTCTTATACAGATTAACATCTCGTGTAGTTTTACCTTCCTGCAGCAGTGCCAAAGTGGTATAGAGATGACTGCTGAATCTAATAGGAAATGGTAGACTACGTTGCTTTGCAATTTAGAAAACTGATGCAGTGGACAAACTTCTCGTGTCCTGCAGTAGTAGTGCAGACACAATAAGACAGACCCTAATTTTTACCACTACAGACCTTGGAAAATACCACATTCCGAGGGACTTTCAAGAAGACCCTTAAACCTGCTTCACCTGCGCAGCCATCCTACTGAAGCTTACCCCAGAGGGAAACGGCATATCATGAAAGAGAATTTTGGAACAGCAGAAAGGGTCAGAGCTTCTGCCAGTGGAAATGATACAGAGATTGAAAACAAACAAACAAACAAAAAAAAAAAAAAAAAGAAAAGAAAAAAAAAACAAAAAAGGCAAAATTGTACAGGACAGATTAGGTTGTTTATTTAAACAATTTGTTGCTGTATATCTGATATCTCCATTAACCTCCAACAAAATGCTGAGGCCCACGCCCTGTTTTCGGGGCTGACTCAGCGCAGTGGCACCATGGGGCACAAGGTTCTGTGCTGGTCCATGGCTTTGAGGCTCCAGATCAGGGCACGGGGATTCAAAACCACTGGACACCACCCTTGGTTCATCCCTGCATCACACCCAGGGCATATCATAGAGGAGTCTGCTTCCTTCCCAGGTTGGTGCAGATGTGGCAGCTCTAGAATGGCTCCTGGTGACACAGCTGTCACAAGGAAGGCAGGTGGCACCCTGGTCTGGCCTGATTCATCTCCCTATTGCAGCCCTCCCTGATATCTACCCAGCTTCTGTATTCAGTGTAGTCCTTCACCCTTTCCTGAGGTTGCAGTGCCTTTTTGGGAAAGCCTCTTGCATGCTCACAAAGGACAGCTGAAGGTGGTGATGCCAAACATCCCTCTCTCAGCAGCTGGTATGTTTGCTGGCTTTGCTGGGCTGTTTACTGGTCTTAATCCATGAATGATTTTGTGGACACAGAGCACTGTGACATGTAACAGCTCTTACCCAGTTCTCTTGTGCATGTGATGAGAATTTCATGTAAGAAAATACAGCAAACCCAGTCAAGCTGTTTAGTCCTTGTCAGTGTATTGATTTAAGTGAATATTTAAAACTCTCAGAAGACAGTTCCATGGTTCCAAAGAGACTCTTAGAACCAGTGTTAAAGAACTGGGAAGAAACACAAAATAATAGGGGAGTGTGAAACTTAACAATCCAACAGCAATCTCCTTAGCCCTGCTGCAGGGTTGTCTTTTAAATTTGATCTATGCAACCATATCTAATATGGTCTTCCATAGCCTTAAATTTGCATTTGATTACGATGCACATATATTGTAGTTCTGGCCCATAGACCAAAAATAAAATACAGAATAGGTGATAAAAGACTCTCTGATATCACTTCCCCACTTACATTCTTTCTCATTTAAATAGCTACTAAAACCCATATTTATTTAAAAACCAGGCATGGCATATGCATATATCAAATTATATACCAAATTGTCTATCTGTGTGTATATGTGCAAAATAACCAGTCTGGTGATAGTGGGTTTTTTTTATCCTTCTAATGAGAAATAAGGGGCATAGCTGCATAAGGCACCATAAGTTTTCCTTGCAAATTATACCAGCTAAAGGGAGTCCCAGCTCATGCATAACTGGTCACATGCCGTTCCTAAGGCAAGGTGAGGAGGAGTAGGCACAAACACACACTATGGTTGGGATGTTTGTGATCAAGCACAGACTGAAAGAGCTGGCAGCTTAGGCTCAGTCCTCTGGGTTTGTTTCCATGGCCAAACAGAGGCTGCCTGTGACCACATTTGGGAGAAATAACTTGGAAAAGCTATGAGGTTCAGCAGTGGCCTCCCAGTAAGAGCAGTGGGGATAAACCCCCCTCAGACAAAACCCAGGTTATATTGAATAAGTTTACAGGATTCATTGCCTGCACCAGACTTCCACTTCTTTGTCAGAGCCCTGTTTTGTGTGCATGGTCCCTTCAGACAAGAGGGCTATTGTGTAAGGTTTTATGCAATTTCGTCCCTTTCTCAGAAGTTCCCCGTCCATGGCAGTTTTGCCATTTTCTTTTCATGGATAGTCACAACTTTGTTCTTCCACGAGATTTTGACAGGACATAAATCTGAGGCATGGTCTCTGAGTCCACCCTGGTCCTTGCCAAAGGGCTGCTGGAGAACTTCACTTTACTACTCCTTCTCTTGTTTTGCAGCTCTCAAGATGCTGAATCACATGTTTTTCTGCCTAGGGGCACTGCTGTAGCACCGGGCAGCTTTGTCTAACGAATCTCAATACTTAAGCACAATGACAAATAGATACACAGTCACATCAGAGGGGAGCTTTACAGTTATGCGCCATAATCTCTGCTTCCTGACTGAGGGGAAGCAAAGGCAGCACTACAGAAATCCTGGGCAAAGCTAGTATCTTTCTTGGCATAAACCACAGGAATAAGGACACCACTTGTAATTTAATTACTTGCTTGACTGGATCACTTATTACATTTCCTTGTATTTTGGTATTTGTATACATTATTCATACCCAGTTAGGATGCTGCAAAAGTGCACCAACTCAATAGTGAGTGATACAAACAATTGCATTCCCATGTAGGGATAAGCAAGTGTTGTTTATCTGCTTAGCACCGTGCTCTCACATGGTTTTGGTTAGAATTGTCTCTGTGAGAAAAATAAGGAAGAAAACTTCACCTTTGAAGAGCATCAGATATATAAATAGGTGTTGAAGGTTACATCCAGTTAAGCACAAAAAACCGTGGATATTTCTCTATATTACATATAGAAATCAGATTCCAGCTCTCATAAGCACATCCTTAGGAAAGAAACCAATCCCCAAATCCATGTTGTGAGTGTGTGGTGCTCTGAAATATAAAATGGAAATGGAACAAAGAACTAAAATACAAGTCTTCTAGAGGTCACTGTAACATTTTTTAAGTCGAGAATGCAATTTACCTCCTTTCCATTCTCCAAGTGTGATCTTTCAGCCCATGCCACTGTTGTTCACCTCACCTCAGCAGAAGCAAAGAGAGCTGTGACATTTCACAAACACGTGATAATTCATGTAAAAATTCTTGCTAGAATAAACACTCAGGGTGTTCTGCAAGCATTTATTCTGCAGGCATCTCTGAGCCACCTTGTGATTTCATACATCTTTGAGCTAATTTAGAGGTGAAAAAATTTGGGTACTGAAGGATATCATGTGGATCTCTAATATTCTTTATGTAAGAACAAGACTATGGAACAGCAAAAGTATTACACACATCTATATTAAGTTAATACCGGAGTTTGTTTTTAGCCTCAAATTAAGACGCCTGAAAAATACTTTTAATTCATCCCAACAATTCAGTGCAAAGTTACTAATGTGAAATGCAGAACTACTGCTTATTTATTTAATCCTTTTCCTTGCTTAGGGGCACATAAGAGGCACATAAGAGCCCAAGAAGAGGACAACACTCTTGCATGTCTTCTCCCTCACTGATGTGAAAGGCATTTTGCACTCAGGCTTGTGCACCAAGCTTATCCCTACTTGTGTTGAGGGCTCCCCTTTGCTCAGGGATGCCTCACAAAACAAAACACCACAAGACAAACTGCAGATGCTATGATCACATGCTGACAAAGCATCTGATTTTTTGCCAGACTCTGTAATTCGCAAATGAATCCTACCCCCAGAGAGAGAAGATGGTCTGTCTCTGTTAAGGGAATGTAGGTGGGTATGGTTCTTCACCCTCTAAGAAATTAAATCTGCAGATTCAGACATGTTCATTTACAAATACCTATATATGGATATGATGGATATGGCAAAGTAAAGGCTAACTTCTAGTGCACTACTCAGTCCAAAATCTGGATATAGTCTTTGCTAAATGTCTGTCCCTCAGATGTGTGTAATGGAGCAACTTGGTTTCTTATATTTTTGTTCTTGGTGACTTAAGAGTTTGTAAAGGGAAGAGTGAGGAGTTTAAAAATCTCTTTCTTGGCTTTCTACTTGATTTTGATTTTTTTTTTTTAACTAGTATGGTGTGATGCTTTTTTCACTTGTCTTCTGATTCTGTTTTTCCTCTGTCCCAAATACACTGAGAACTATTCACACCCAGAGCAGAGATCTGACCACATTCCCCTCTGTTCTCCCTGTTCTTACCTCTGTACCCCAAGGACTCTGAATGGGCAAATTCGTCATTCTCAGGCCTTTTTTAGGGTTTTCAGACCAAGGTGTATCTGTAGAACTGACTCCACCACACAGAAGACATACACTGTCAAAGAGTCACTAATAAACACGGCCAGCATGAGAAGTTAGGTTCTCTGCTGTGCCAAAGGACTCTAAGAAACCACTTCAAGTGTGGGTTGAAAGTATATTGTATCAACATAACATCTGCCTCCACATTAAAGTTGTTAGAGACTATTTAATTTTGAAATAACAAGTCAACTAATTCTTCAGAGCAGACATGTGCTCTGGCATGCAGCCTCCCACACCTGACAAGCATAGGTTAAATGTCATTATCACTATAAACAACAAATAATTGTGCAGGCTGAAAGTAATCACACAATTTGTCACTTTAAAGCCCACTTGACAACTAAAAACTCCAGGTTTCTTGTTAGCTCATTATAGATAATTTACCATTTCTAGCTTACTGCTCCAGTTTATGTCTTCTTAAGACATTTCCCCTTCTCTGCTCTCTGTGGTTCTTTTGTGGTGTGCAGGATATGGCTTTCTTCCACCCTATAAAATTAACCTCACAAAGAGGAAAAAAGAAAAGAAAATTAATCTGAGTCTGCTGGATTCTTTGAGCCATATTTCAAGGTCAGATAAACACTAGTGTCAGCACCAGGGAAACTGTCCCTGATGCCCATGGTTTGGGGAGCAGAGGTGAGAGTTGTCCCTTTCAGCAGCAAATTATTAATTTAGCACAGCTGTGCTGCAGCACCACAGCCAGAGATGTCAAAGCTGATCATAAACTCTATCAAAACAAGTGCCTCTTGATCTGATTAGAGCAACTCCGCACTAGTAGATGGTTTGCTGGTGTTTGCAATTTCAGTCTGATAAGCCCCAGAGAATCACAGGTTCAGTTCAAATAACCGTCTACAAGCCACCTTCTAGTTAGTATATCCTCCTTCTCTTTATCCAGCACTATTAATCTTTCCTCATCTTTGGTGTGTTAAAGCCAAGAATGTTCATGCTTTCTTAGAGTTCTTGTTAGTCTTCCCCTCTACTAGAACAGAATTCATTTTTTTTTTATATTATCTTCTGGCCATTTCTTTTCCCAGCACAACCCAAATCTTCAGATAGTTCCTTTCAGTCTGCTTTGGCTGGCTTGCAAGCCTGGCATTCCCAAAGAAAGGATTGTCTGGAAATTGGGACTTATTCCACATTACTCATTTTTTGCATCTCAAAGCCCCCCAAACAAGTAAACTAGCCAGATAGCCATCATACCCAGGAAACAACCAATCAAACCAAAAAAGGCCGATCCCATAGTCTGTGGAAGGCCCCACAGAGGGATTATCTACCTCGAGCAGACCGACAAGGACTGACAGGGAGCTCCACCTGAAAGCACAGCCACAGCAGCACAGACAAGCGCGCAAAGCGCCCAGGGAGCAGATGAAGTGTGTGGGTGGCATTTGCCGCGCTGAGCCGCGGGCTCTCGTGCCCAGCTGGCAGGTTCATTCGTGGGCTCACGGGGGTGCAGTGCAGGATTGCGTGGGTGTGCAGTCAGAGCTCGTGTGCCCGGGCAGGACAGGCTCTGGTGGAGCACAAAGTGTGGCCCCAGGCATCTCTGTGCTCCCCAGTCAGTGAGCAGTCCTTCCTCCTTTGCTTTCCCATACCCTCTGAAACATAAGGCTATACACATTTCTTAATCCTTAGTGTTACATAAGTTATCTCAAAAATCTCTCCTGCCACCATCGCAGACAGCCAAGAGATTTTCCCGCAGCTACTTTGGGCTATCATAGCCTGTAAATCCACAAATGCTTTAAGCTGCCCTAAGCCAGAAGTGACACTCAAAGCCTTCCTTTACCCCATGCCATCACTTCGCTTATGCAGGGACAAGAATCTGGACAGCCATGCTGTGAACTCAAATTGGGAAATGAAAGGGGTTTTTTCCCCTTTCTTTTTCTGGCATAGTTGTGACCCAGATTAGTTGTCCTTGTCATTCCCTGCCAGATGATTGAATAATTGCACCAAGGGTTGTGCTGACACAGAGGGGAAGGTGGAGCAGCAGAAGGGAGCAACTGGGGAGGGCTGGAGCATTCCCTCTGCACACAGCTGGCTCCTGCTGCCCTGGCGTGACCTGAAGTACACACAGCCTTTGCTCCATCTTCACTATCTAGCTCAGTGCCTGGTCTTTCTGGGCATCCTTCTGGGCTTATGTTCTCCTTGGTGACCTTGACCCTTCTGTGCTCTTCAGCAGATGCTCACACCTCGACAGAAAGTGTGTGCTATGAAAGCCCTCCTGCTTCCCAGTCCTCTGTGGGTGATAATTATCCATACGCCTCACTCTGCTGGGCAAGGCTGAATAATCCTATAGACTCCCTTTTATTTGTACTGCTCTTTGCACCATGGCTCTTAATTTCTCTCCAAAACCTGTTGCTGTGCCATTGATTAGCATAATTAACTTAAAACTCAGAGCAATTATTTCCAGACATCACTTAGACGGGAATTCAGGACTTGCGTTTTAAAAATTAATTTGTGCCAAGAATCTGTCCATCTTCCCAACTTCATCTATTAGCTTAGAAATTTTCATTCAGGTCCTAGCTCATAGGAAAGGCATTGAAAATTCAGCTCCACATCCTACAGGAAACAGACATGGCCTTGCTTCTTTGTGTGTAGGTATCTTTTGATCCAGCCATGACAACTGTACACAAAACTTGACCTTTCAAGGACACAGACATCTGAAGAGGAACATGCTTCTTCCTAGGAAGATGCTAGAACTGGAGAGGCAAGAGGACTTGGGATGAGAGTTTAGTTGAGCACTTTACTGGTCTGGTTCTGTACATGAGGTGTGCTTACCTTCCCAGTCACCTTGCAGACTGCTGGAGCGCTGAGGGGGTGAAAAGCAGGGCAGAAAGTTCGTGGTGTTGCTGAGCTATTCCTTGGGAGTGGAGAGGGCAGCCAGTCTGAGTGTTGGAGCAGGAACTGCTCTTGAATGTGAGGCAGTGTGCCAAGGGCACATGGTACAAGGCTTCCCCCTTCCTGTACTAAAGCCGGGGTAATATATAAGTTCTTAAAAACGAGGAGTTTATTCAGGGCTATCACTTAAGTACCAGCATCACGCCATCATCACTCCCCTTGAATATCCTCCCCACTTTACTTTCTTCCGAATGTTATTGATGGTCAGCTGTTTCAAATGAAATTGTACAACTTCTGGTGATGTCCCATTCTGCACTTTTTTTCACGTGGTGAATGTGGAAGATTTTTTTTACAGCTTGGACTACATCTAGTGAGGAGGATCTCTGACCATGACTTCAAATGATAAGCAGCACAGTGTACTGTACCTCCGTTTTCTTGAACACCAGACAGATTCATTCAGTTTGTGTCTGTTTGGGGAGTCTGATTGAGCAGAGAGAATAATTCCAGAGCAGAAGGTGAACGTTTCTAGTTTCACAGCTGTTCAGATATAAAACATTGCAGATAGCAATTTACACTTCCCATAATCCTGACACAGCTGTTTGCCTCATGGGATGATTCATTTACACTTAAGAGGAAAAACGGTGGCAAGAGTGACTCTTCCCTCGGATCCTTTATATTCCTCTGCAAATTTCAACAGGCTTGTTACCTACCCTGTTCTGAATGACTAGCCAGAAGCATTTTTCTGCTTCAAAGAACATAAAGTAAAGCAATTAATCCACTTCTTTCAGGAACCCTCAGCACTGCCACCCTGCTTCCTCTGCCAGACTCCCTGTTATTGCACCCAGGGGTTCCTTATAAAGCAACTCAGACACTTTCATGATGGTATGCCAGCTCCTTGTTCAAATGCACATAAGATCCATCCTGCCTCTGGGCTCAGGATACAAATAACCACTCAGCAGGAATTACCCTTGACTGCCCCCAAAATGACTCATTAATCCTCACGTTGTAAAGATGGGCAGAGTATCTAATGTTTTATAACCAGAGAAATGTATGTGAAGTGCCATTACTGCCTGCAAGGCTGGGAGAAAGAAACAGGGATACATTGTCATCATTAAAAATAAAAGAAAAAAAAAAGAAAGGTATAGAGATCTGGGCATTAATTCTGAATCGCAGTGCTGCAGTATTAGCATACACTACTAGGAAGATAAAAGAAAGCCTATAAGGATACTTCATATTCAATGCATCAAAAGTGTTTACTATTACTATTTATGCCGTTAACATTGATTTGATAATTGGAAAATAATTCACTGAAATGAAATCAACACATGCATTACATTTCCCATACTATAAATCTAAATTTCACTATAAATTCAAATTCTGCTGAAGGATGAACCTTGAGATTTAGGTGATTTCTGTAATGTGTGGATGCTGTGCATCACCATGTGGGGATCACCCTTGACCAAAAGGCAGACCACTGCTTTGATGGAGCTTGGCAGCATTTTAACAACAACAACCTCCTCCAGAATGCAAACCTGGCCAGGCATTTGGAGGTCACGTACTCTATTAGATGTAACATCTTTGTCTGATTTTGGCTGAGGAGCACAACTGCTGTCACAGTAAGAGAGGAGTTTGCTGTATTTTGAACATGTTTTGAGGCATTTCAAACTGCTTGAGGAAGCAGGCCTCTTTCTTCCAGTCACTTAGGAGGATCTCATAACAAGACCTACAAATGCCCAAAGCTTGGAGAGCAAAATGCTCTGAACTCACTACAGTGATATATAAATAAGAAGAAATACAGAGGGGGTGCAGCTAAGTAAGCCGTAAGTGACAGCAAACTGCAGCAGCTGAGGAATGATGGCTGGCAAAGCCTGTTGACTCAGAAAGATCCAAGTTCCAAGCAGTGCTCTGAAACAAAAGTCTTCCACCTTTTCCACAGTCCCTAAGCAGGGCTGTCTGTGGCTGTGTGCCCTCTGTTGAGTGTACAGACCTACATGTGTGTGGAATACATTTAGCGATGGATTTTTCTGTCAGATAATCAACTGTTCGTTGCTACTTGTTTTGTAAAATTAGCTCCTGTGACTGAACAAAAAGCTCAGGAAGTAGAAAGCTCTTATTCTCTCATTTGATTAAGAAAACTGGAAGAGTGTAGAAATGCTGAATATTCTGTCTAATCAGAAGCCTAATAATCCCTGTAACTTTAATAGTGTGGAGGAAAGAGCATGGTAGCTAAGTTCCTAGTCATGATCACTTTTAAATCTTCAAATCTCAGCGATCTCATTACACCTGGTAAGGAATTTAATTTTTTCTAGAGGCTTCAAAGTGATCAGGTTGGCAAAATTGCTCAGCAGAATGCCTTATTTGTGTTTTATTCATAATAGTTCAGAAGTCATCTCAAGGCACCTACCGCTCCAAAACGGGTATGCATGTGTTCCGTGTACATCACGCTGTGCTCCTGTGCTTTAGTATGTGGTGAGAAGAATGGCTTGTTTGGCTCATGTACGGAGTATGTAGTACATGCACACACCATCCATGAACCTGTCATTTTGAGGTACACGGAAGTCTGGCAAGCATGCACTATGACTGTTTGATGGGGAGAAATGCTGAATTTCAATTTGCATTTTATTTGCAATACAATGAATCATTAAATTTTTTTTTTTGCAGAAATTCAGTGATACATTCCATGTGCAAAAATACTTAAGATTTTTGTCAAAGCACGCACATTTTTGTATATTATTTTTATTGATACTGGGGAAGACAAATGAGAATTTGCATCTGCTTGATAGGGCAAGGAAGAAAAGAAAAATGAAGTGGAAATCATCTTATATTAACGGCCCAAACTGCAATCTGCAATTCCGTATTGAATTACCATTGCAGATAGAGCGCTTAGGAGACAACTCATTTTGTGTCTACTTCAAGAAGTCCAATGCTTCCTTTAAAAAAAAAGAAGCACCGCAGTGAAATCACATATAATGAAAGCTAGTGACTATTCAGCCAGAGCTCCAAAAGTAAAAGAAACATTTAGAAAAACAGATTAGGGGAACAGAGACAAAGAAAAAAGGCAGCAGCTGAGTATATATTAAAAATTCCACCAGCAAAAACTTTTGGTGATGCTTTTGTAAATAAGAAGTAAAGGGCAGATGCTTCTTTTTTCACCCTATGTTGAGGATACTAAGGACGAAGTTCCTCTGACAGCTAGATGCACAGCAGCCCTTGCCATCTGGTATGTAAAATGCATCAAGGCTCAGCACAGGAAGCAGAATGAACATCATGAAAACCTGTTTTAAACAGTATTGTGCTGGAGCCAAGGAGAAATCCGTGTGGAAGTTGAGGTGACAAGAGGATAAAAGATGGGAAAGCCCACAGACATAGGTCAGGGACAGGCACCTATTGAGTGGTATAGCCACCATGTGTGCACATGTGTATAACCACTCACTGGGTGTCTTTTTCTTTTCAATCTTCAGGAAGAGGCAGCCAGAGTTCTCGCCCACCAGCCAGTGTCCGTCGGCACATGTGCAGCTTTGAAAAATCCCTGCAGTGAATGTGTAAGAGAAGCTGCATGACAAAGAGTGGTTTTACCCCTTGCTTTCTTTTTCTCATTGGTTTATCATATCTAATGATGGGACAAATGTCGTGCATGCCATTAAAGACGGGAAATTTGCTTATGTCCCCTTGTTTCGCACAGTACCTTAAACATTGTCCAGATGTGATGAAGAGGACACTGAATAATTTTTTTGCAGCTTTTACTTTTTTATTTCTAAATGCCTAAAACTTTGCAAATATGTCCTCTTTTTTTGTACTAATTTTATCTTCTTTTTCCATTTAGCCAAAATTTTTCTCTCTTTTATAGTTTTGCAAATAGATGACATTATCCTGTGTGCTTTACACGGCAAGATACCTTTGCTGTGCACAGCTCTTGCTAACCTGTGCTAGTTAGAGAACTGCAGCTGCAGACCCAGCAGAGGGAACACAGAAAACACTTGTTTGGTGGGATTTGCAGAAAACAGGGAAATCACAAGAAGGCACATGTAAACAAAACCAGCAGGATTTGGCATAGGAACAAACAGCATCTCAAAATAATAGCAGTGAATCTTTTTTCCGTTGTAATTTCTGAAAGATGTTCAGATTCTGAATAATTCTGCATTCAGCAAACAATAGCGAAGTTCAGCTCTTCAGAAGCAAGAAGTGCAAATACTGCCCTCTCTGAGCAAACAAAAACACAGTGGAGAAAACACGGAAGCTGTTGCAAAAACAGAAAGGCTTCACCTAATTTCTTCCAGATTTGTGCTCATCTCCATCTGATAAGCAGCAGATGTGAAACAGTCCTGCTCCCCACCCCAGGGAAGATTGTGCAATGGCTCGGTGGAGGGATGCTTGTGATCCACTGACACATCATTTTGGGTGTGCTGCTCGCTGCAACCAGAGATGCTGTTGCACTGCTCTGACAAGTGCAAAGCATTCTTAGCTCTGTGCATGTCTCTGAGAGTCTATGCAATTTGTGGGCATGTAGCAATGATGTTAATTCAATCCAACCTGCCCCTCTGATTCGCAGATCAGAAGAAATTCACAAGGTACATCATGCATTTGGAGCAGTAGTGATGACTTTGCAGGGCTTGTGTAGCAACCAGATTTGGTACCCTGAAAGGCAAACTGTACACAGGCAGTGTAAGGAGCAGTACAAACATTTTGTTACTAGCTTCTAGTCAGAACAATATGCCCCTCTTTTCTGAAATGGAACAAATGCTGCAGATTCTCAGGGCACAGATCACCAATTGTCTGTCTGGAAATTCAGATGGGAGTACAACACAGGCATACTCTTAAGAGGCAAAAGCAAGTGCAACAACAGATTCTATTCAAAAAAGCATGGGCACAAGCTGTGAAACTCCTGAGCACAGGGAAGGCTGAACCTCCTGCTTTTTACATGATGATGCTTGGGATTTTTTTTTTTCAGTTTGGAAAAAAAAGTCCTTATCTGCATGAGCTCCTGAGAAACACCTCTGGTGGGACTCCCACCTGTCAACGGGTCTGCAAATGCATGTGGCAGCTGCCCAGATAAGAAAAGATTCAAGAAGCAGCGGAGTGTTTCAGATCTGCTGAGCATGAAGCTTGCTATTTTGTCTTCTCTGCCCATCCCTGCACCTCAGGCTTCCCTCTCCCTGCAGCCAGGGCTGATGTGTTCAGAGGCCTGGCAGTGTTGCACTGTGGCCTGGGGAAGGGCATGGCCTCCGTCAGCAACCTGAGCTCCCAGTCTGAGCAGCAGACAAGTGTCCATCATATCACCACCACGTGGTCCTAAGCCTCAGTTTCATTCACCAGAACTCCAGCAGTTTGCAAGTCCAGATTTTCCTTAGGAGGCCCTGTGTCACCACCCCAACATGCTGGAAATCCCCATGCTATGGTTTCCCTCAGCTCCCAGTTACAAGCAAGTAGATGTAGAGTCTTGAAGCTGTCTTGGGTTTTGATGCATATAATACTTAGCATAATTTTTTTCACTAATGTTCATCTCCATTCTCCGTGCAATCCTGGAGATGGTTAGAAATGCAGAATCATCAAAATACAGAATAATAAAATTTTATTATCATATGAAAAAACCCAGAAGCATCAGCTTGGAGTTTCAGGGCTCTTTTCTTCTGAAGCTGCACATTTGTTACCATGGAAACTTTCGGATACACCCAAAAAAACCACAGGCTTTACAGGCTGCTCTATCTGCTGCAGTGTATTGGGGAGAGCTGTACATTACAAACGAGAGAAGACTAAGCTTCCTGTGGCAACTTGGCTAGGTTTGGACAGGGTTAAGCACTCAAAATGCTGGCATGTTAAGGCAAGTCTGATGGCTCTTTAAGCCCTGTTTAAACTCTTGGGAGTTTATTTTATTCTCAAGTACACCAGAGAATCTGACAAGTTATAGTAGGAAAAGGACCTCATTGACTGCTACCCCTGCAAGGGTCGCACACTTTTTGGCAGAAAATATCCAGGGCAACAGGCTTTTCTCTTCATTAGGAATTACTGCTTCTCTGGTACAGCTATTGGCTAGGAAATATTCTTGGTGTGCAGTATAATTTGGCCCTTTTGTAGCTTCATTCAGGGGTCTCAGCTGGGCATCTCTATGCCATGTAAAATACCTTTCAGCCTTGGTGCTAGTGCCTTTGAGATGCTTGAAAAAAACCAGAATATATTCAGGTATTTTAGTTTTATCTCATGCACTCTATCCTATGTCCCCAGTGGTTTTTTACTGCTGTTCACTATACAGCTTTCAGCTTGTCAATATCTTTTTGGTAAAAAACACAGTGGCCCTAATAATGTTCCATCAGAACCACAGAGGATTACAGAAAGCAAGGAAAAACCTCCAACTGTCTTAATTACTATTAAACTGCATTCATAGGAAAGACCTCTTGATCTCTGTACCATGGTGTGATGCTTTTGAATGGAGAACACAGAATTCATGGGCAATTTTTGTGGTTTTATTATATTCAAAGTTCATTAATTAGTGTTTCTTATTCAACAGCAGCTCCATGGCACTTCTTTTGATGTAATGTTTTTTGAAGGTTGTTGATCTTTACAGCCTCTCAGTCCTACAGACAATTTTGCTTTAGTTGCACCCACCTACACTTTTCGTAAATGAATTTAATTCTAGCATTTTCTTTGTATGTTCCTAAGCTTTCCAGGTTCCTTTCCTCAAAACATTGTAGTTTTCAGTTTTCAGGTTCTATCAACTGTGCTCCCTTCTGAGCCTGTCAGAATAAATGCCACAGCTCAGGCATCGGCATTGGCTGCACTGTCACTTACATTTATTTGAATGTGCAGCATGAGACACACCTTCAGATAACACAAATATGCTTCTCCATTGATAACAGAGAACCTATGATGATTTACATTGTTTTCCCATGCATTAACTTTATTATCCTTAAAAAAATTACAAAAGTGATTCAGTAGGATAAATTAATTCTGAACATTCGGTGGGGTTTACTTATTAATAAGAATATATAAAATAAACAGCTTCAAAAGCTATTCACTACTAAGAGCACTTTTTAATTTCATTTTGATTTGCAGGTTTCTCATCTTCATTTCTTGAACACTGTATGAATTTTCTTGCTGTTTCTGACAAATTGTTTATTATCCTGAACTTCGTATTATCTATTAGATTGTTTTCTCAAAGCAACAGTTTAGTAGTTATTTGATGACTTTTTCAAAATACCTAATGAACACACAGGTGAACCAAATTTTTTCACTAATAATTAGATGACTGAAATGTGACAGCTTCTGTATTTCAGATGAGACTACAAATTTCCAGTAGTAATTAGTAGTCAAACCTTCATACACATTATCAGTGTAATATTCTCACACCTCTGTTAAGCTAGGTGGGTTAGACCTGTGATACATGCTGAAGTTGTGGGATTTCAACTACACTGAAGCAATGCACTGACCATTTCTCTCATCACCCTCTACCACCCAAATTCACAGCTGTATAAAAGTGCCTATGAATATAAAAATTATTGTTAACTCTCAAAGTGAATAAATCTACTTCTTTAGCGATATTTGGCTATATCTGAGCTGTTGGATTTGGAGGTAATTCCCTGCCCTTAGGGCCAGGTATGAGCCTAGCAGCAACCCACTTCTGTGGTAGCACAAACATAAAGTGAGTGACCCCAGTCCTGGTTCCAGCTTTCCCCATCTGGGTGACCAGAGCAGTGAGGTGAGGGGGGCTGCCAACCTCTAATCCTGCCCAAGGGTCTGATCCCAACCTGGAAACCCTGTGGATGGAAACCAGGATCTCATCACACGCTACTCAGCCTAGACATAGCTTCTGCATCCACATTACAGACTGGGTAATATTAAGATTTCAATTTAAAATAGAGAAAAATACCCCAATTATCAGTAGGATCAACATACATCAGAAAGTCTATGTGTAACTCAGCTAAAGTAATACTTAACTTCTGCATTAGAGTAACTTATGTAGGAAATGAATATGCTACACTTATTTGACATAAACCAGTGGCTAGACAGAGAGTTGGAAAGGCAGCTCTGGACTTGACTTCACTCACAACACCCCTAAGTATCATCAGGTTCTGCCCTGGCTGGACAGTGTGACAGCATTATGTTTTCCTATATTTTCTGTAAAGCAGTTTTCATCATATATTTAGAGCAGGGCTCTAATTCACATAGAATATTCTGTCCAATGCCCAAGGCAATTTTGTCCAAAAAAAAACAAAACGGGAGGGGTGCAACAAGGAAAAGTTAGTTAAGTAATTTAAATTTCCAGAAACACAAGTGGGAGGTTAAACTTTGCTCTAATTATACAGCACAAACAAAAGTGTTGGAGCCATGTTGTGAGGACAGTTTCTTATCACTGAGATGGAGATCATAGTGTAAACAAACTAAGGCTGAAATTGGTTTGTGGTTCTTTTTTTCATTTAGGTGATTATATCAGGCAAAAATCGTGAGCATACACCAGAAAGGGACTGTGGTCAATGATGCCTCTCTCACTCATGAGAGAGTGCAGAGAAGTTTCATCAACCCGGGTTTAAGAGATGAGTCCCTAGAACCAGTGTTCTAGAAGTTAGGCTTGCAGGAACACACAGACCAGCATGGCTTGCTTTGCTAATGAGCATCAGGGCTGGCTGTGGCAGCTCTGAGAGGAGGGGCTGCTCAGTGCAGGGGGATATCACTACTCTGGATTAAAACCTGCTCACTCCCTTAATCAAATTTCATGCCCCAGTGGCCTTACTGAAATGGAGACAATAATGGAAGATACCTTGGGGATACCAGCAAAGCACCTGCAGTGTGCTGCAGTGCGGGTATTAGCCTTAAATTTTAGGCTTGTTAGCTTGCACCCTGGGAACAGTGAGGCAGCAGCAGGACAGGGCTTTACTCAGGCTCATTACCACTTACGTGACTGCAGGGCTGGAGAAAGCTTGTAGTTGACTGACTGCCTCTCTGTGGGCAGGGCAGAAATTCCTCCACTGGCTTCCCTAGGATGGCATCTATCAGCAACTGCTGTGTGGGGATGAGAAAGGTTTTCTCCAATGCACAGCTTTTGAACAGGGCATTTCCATGTGCTCTGTGTCCCACTGCCTCCAAAGGCTGGTCACCTCTGTGTCAGTGCTCAGGGACAGCCCGGCACGCGCTGCGCTCCAGAGCCAGCTGTTGGGTGGCTGTAGCCGTGCCCTGCTCTCTGAAGGGAGGAGCAGCATTTGGCGACTGGGCAGTACCTGACACTGATCTCCTCTGGTTGTTGGTAAGATAGTTCAGGGTTTGTTTCGGACTCAATTTTTGCTGACAAAGTCGGTAGGCTTCTCAGTTTGCATTTTATGTTCATTCCTAAGATTTTATCGCCATAGAAGGGACTGCCAGGTTATCCCAGTGCTTCCTACTGGCTGTGGCATTTCAGTCACTATAGTGACTACAAGGAGGTAGGTTGGGCCAAAGCATTGGGCTGGCAATGAAAGACAGGTAACATTCATTATTTCGCCTATAACCTATTCCTCCGGTTAATTGCCATTGTTGCTTTAAAAAAACCCCAGCCTAAATCTGTGCTCTGTGTCTTGTCTAACACCACCAAGCTGGCTCAAGTGACTGTATCACTCAGCAAGCTTAAGATTCTTCCTCAGCTCATGGCTGCTTGGAGAAGATAGCAGACCACCACTCTGGCATCCTAAAGGGACAAAACAGGAGATGAACTCTTAACAGATCAAGGAATGTCCCTTCCTGCTTTAACAGGAAGGGCTCTTTCTCAAGCATTTTACATGACTGCATCTGAAGCCATTTTTAAACTTGTGGGCTCCTGGAGTTAACCTCATCAGAACACACATCACTCTGCTTAATTATTTCATGTGCTATCAATTAGGGACTGTTATGCATAAAATGTTCAAGGCAAAAAAAAGAAGACAAAGTTTCAGGCACACAGGACTCAAAGGTGATTTAATTCTCTATGCTCTGGATCTGAGGTTATAACTTTGCTGGTGAAAGGATCAGAGGGTTGCACAGACTAAATTACCTTAGACCAGTGGGACAATAATTGTTCACCTCAGAAGCATTCAGCCTCTAAGATGTAAAGAAACTTTTTCTATCCAATGTCTAAAGTAAGACATCAGAATCCTGCAGTGTGGAGAGGAACCAACTCTTGTGGGGTACTCAGACTTGACACTGCTCCAAGGGAGCCAGGAAGGTCAGATCCTCCAGGAGCTGGCAAGAGCAGGACTCTGTTCTTGGTCTGAAAATGGACTTGAGTCTGGAGAACTCCTGATCACAAGGAGGGGCTGGATTTTGAGCATCTGGAGATACTTAACAATGGGCAGTGAGACATCTAACAGGTTACAGATAAAGCTGTGGTAAAAATTGAGAAAAAGCATCTGAATTCAAAGTATGTTCTTGCCTATAAGCAAAAGCAAACCCACCCTGTGTGCTGATAGGATATCCAGGAATCTGCCTGAACATGCAGACTAGATGGGAGGATTTGGAGAAATAGTACTTGGAGTGTTACACTGGTTATCCGCAAGTACAAACCTTAAGATCCAAAGAGACTCCAAGAAGTTCACTTCTATGCAGAAAGTGTGAAGTCCAAGTCCTATGAGAAATTGACAGGAGAAAGGACAGAGTTAAGAAAGACAAATAAATACACTGCGGACATGAACTGGGTAATCATCCTACTGATAAAATGAAGAAACCACCACTTGGTGCCATCTCGTCACTGTGCAATTGAAAATCAGGTTTTCAATACCCCAACTGTAATCTGGCTTGGTGCCCTCCCTTGCCTTTGTGTGGAAAACCATCCCTTCTCCCAGCATGCCAGGCAGATTATTTTGATCTTGACCTTCTCCAATGGATGCTTCCTTCAAAAGAGGAGATGGCAGTCACTTAGCCAATGATGACCACGCAGTCAGGAATGTCGCCGTTGCTTTGCACAAGTGAGACAACTCCTTCTCTCACTGAGACTCATTTCAGGTCTGAGCTTTTGCAGACCCATCTTTGCTTTTTGTCTATATGTCAATTAATGGTATTCAAGATGGCTGCTCTTTGTTCCAGCATAATAAGTGCTTTTCTTGAGTGTTAATTATGAATTCTGCCTGAATGTGTCAATCTCGGTGTGGCCCCCTGCCAGCCATCCAGCAAGAAAAAGCCCAGGTATTTCCATGACAGTCTTGGGACTCCATCACAAAATGTGACTCATTAACAGGCTAGCAGTGCTTGGACATAGCAAGGAGAGCAAGTAGAGGGAAAGAGCTGGAGCAATAATCTGTGAGGCGAATGATCTGTGGATATTGTCAAATGGATCCCATGGACAGCCGCTGCAGCCCTGAAGCTCTTTTTCATGAGGCGGTTGGAGCCATGAGCAGTAAGGTCTGGCAAGGAGAGGCCAGGTGTGTCAGCAGCACCAGCTCTCCCCGAAGAGCAAATTGGTACCAGACAAATCCTGATGAAATGGTTTGCTCACATTTGGATATTGCAATCCCAGCACAGTTTAAACATGGCCATTGACTGGAGACTATGGAGAGTGCTACAGAAGAAAGAAGTGAGAAGAGCAGAATTTGAGAGTGAGGGAGAGGGAAATGAACTAAATAGGAGCAAGGCTTGAAGACAGAGGCAGTGAGTTCCTTAAAATAGCTGTGCTTGCCTTTGATGTAAAATACAAAATCTTGGAAATAAAATGAGATAGAGACAAAACAGATGGTGTGAGGAGGGATTCAAAAGTGAGGTGATGCACCAGAACTAGATATGAAGAAATAAATTATGTAGAAGTGGACTTAGCATAAAAGGCAGCAGATAACCATAATATTTTTTTAGAAAAGCCCTCTTCAGTATTTGTAAGCTACAGCACCAGCAAAATACGAGAGCACTTGACTTATTTTTCTCTCTACAAGAAGAGATTTGTTTTGAAGTTGAAGTAGACCAAATGTGTTTCTGTGTGAAGAGTTTGCAGTTCTTGGCATGTTAAAACATTACTTTAAAAATCTTTCACACCCAAGAGTTACATTCATTTGCTTATCTCTGTAGCACTTTAAAAAAAAAAGTCACACTACAGCTCATTTTGTTCAAAACAGGAATGCTTCTAAACCTTCATTCTTATCTTTTCATTGATCACTATAATATAGAGGTTTCTTTCTTCAGCTGGGAACTTGGCTTTTTTATTCTCTAGGTTAAAGCTCTAAATCCAAACAGCTCCAGGTCCTACCAACTACATGCTTTGGGGAGTTAAGAATTTTTCAGATTGGCCCTTTCATGTGCCCCAGTTCCCACAGAGGTGGTGAGTCACAGGTCCAACATTTGGAGCCTGGAGTTGGAGATGAGCTACCCAGCTTGGATCCACCTAAAATTCTTTTTTTTTTTTTCCTCCAGGAGTACTTACTGCTCAGCAGAAAAGTGACACATTGTCATGTACATTTCTTTTCTGTTTTGACAGGTTTACAACACTATCTGTGTTGTACCAGTCTCTTCTAGCTATGACAAAGTCAGTCAATCTGGGTTTTTTTATAAAATTCAAGTGGCAATTATTTACTCCTTAAAAAAGAGAGCCATTAGAGTCTGAGCGAGGAAAGCAAAATGTTTAGGACAATACTGCAACACTGTAAGGCAAGCGATCTCCCCTGGTGTGTGCAGTAGCAGGAGGTGAGGCTGCTGTGCCAGCCTCCCACTCACTTTGTCTCTCATCTGCACCGCAATCACAGGCTCTGAAATTTAATCCTTTGTTTGCTTCTGGTCCCTGAGGGATGAAACTCTGAGATAAGGCTGCTTTGAATAAATCATCTCAGAATTTCTCTCCATCTCTGGTTTCCACCCAGATGATGTATTTTATAATTTGTGAACCATCTCTACTGTCTGACCTGCAATTAAACAGTTGCTTGCTCCTCTAAAGCACTCCTCAGCTCCCTGTCCCACCAGCTGCTAACAAGCTGCCACTCAGCTTTGAGTGCTGCTCCCTTCAAGGGTACAGGGAAATGCAAAAACCTACAGTTCCTCCGTGGCAGACCTGACCCCCAGATCCTCACTCAGTCAAACTGCCCAGCGTTTTGAAGGGACCCAGCCCGTGTGAGGAGTCAGAGGGTTTGACTCACCATGCCCATGCTGCTGCTCGTTCCTCTTCCCACACAAACCAACTGTTTTCGGTCCCAGAATTTTAGCCTGGTTTGTAAATAACAGTCACCCGGGAAGAAGTGCATTTGCCTCCTACCTCATAGCAGCCCTGGGAGTCCTTCATTTCTCTGTTAACTAATCTGTTTCTAAGTGCAAAAGGGGGAGAGGGAATAAGATGGAAAGGAGCGGTTAGCAACAATTTATGCCTCTACCCAGCTTGCCGAAGGCTATGACTGTGGGTTGTTTTTCTTCCAACAGCTTGAAAATAATTCCTATAAGCTGCAAATCAGGCTTAATTAACGCTTTTCCTGTGACTTTTTCCTGTTTTTTTTTCCTTCCTCCCTGCAAAATGGTGAGCGAATCTTGATACCAAATGACAGTTCAAGTCCTCGAACCACAGATGACCCTCCCAGAGCCCTTCCCACAGGCTAGCCTTTCCAGGTTGGCTGTAGGATGGATAAGCAACAGGAAGTAATCACTTATGGATGAAAACCATGGTGTTGTTTTCTCATGTAGTATTTCTGGGAGGACATGAAAAACTGGAGGGGGGAGGCTTACTAATGGGGCAAAGCAATCAGTATTTTTGTAGGCTTGTTTGTTATACTGCCTGTGTCTTCGTAATGTAAATGCAAATAAACCATCTTTATTTTATTCATAGTTCTAATGGAAAGTCTGTGTCATGGTCTGAACCAGGTGGAAGACAAGATCCAAAGGGAGAACATACGTGGCACAGACTCTCAGTGCATGTGAAGAACCAGGAGACAGGGTGCAATCAGACAGCGGTGATCAAACCCCTCACTAAAGACTACCACGGCCAAAGTCTGACTTTTACCGACATCAGCAGTAAAACTCTGTACAATGTGGTGGAGGAAGAAAATCGAGAGCCCATTCACCTCAACCAGTCCAGCAGTCCTTCCATGGTGGTGCACAGGCGGGTGGCAACGACCCCCCCGCTGCAGACCACGACGGAGGAAACCCAACTCTTCTTGCCTGAGCAGTCCCCCAAGACCCTGCCCCTGCAGCCACAGTCTCTCATGGACCAGCTGCAAGGAGTGGTCAACAAGTTTGCCACCGGCATGCCCGACTTCAACGCCGTGCTCCCCGCTCCTGGCTCCGGGCACGGCGTGCGGCCCCCCTGCCCGCCGCCGCCCCCGGCCCCGCAGCAGCCGCCCCTGCAGCCTTTCCAGGCGGCTGCCTTCAGCCAGGAGCCGCTGTCTCCCCCGGCCGAGGAAGCGGAGAGCGAGAAGGTGAAGCTCATTCAGGGATACGTGTATGAAAAGAGCACAGAGGAGGAGGAGGAGGACGAGGAGCCGGCAACCAGCAAACTGACTCTAGAAGACTCTCCGGCGCTGACGCCGCCGTCCCCTTTCCGGGATTCCGTGGCTTCGGGCAGCTCCGTGCCCAGCTCCCCTGTGTCGGAGTCGGTGCTCTGCACGCCCCCAGACGTGTCCTACGCCTCTGTCATCCTGAGGGATTATAAGCAGAGCTCGTCCACCCTGTAAATGCTGCAAGAGACAAGATGAGAAGGACTTTGGCAGCTGCCCACTGGGAGGACTTGCGGAGACAAGTCTCCCAGGGCTGTGGGGAGAGAGAGGAGAGAACAGAGGGATAAATGACAGGACGAAAATTTCGTCCTGCACTCAAATGACAAAAATGAAACAAAAAGAAAATCAAAAAAAAAATCCATTCTGAGGGCTCAAGATTCTCTATCTGTTAAAAATAAAAATGTTGTACTTTGGGAAAATGTTAGGAAACCATAACAAAGCACAAACTAAAGGGACAACTTCTATAGCAAAAAAATTTAAAAAAAGAATAAACACGCAGGAAAAAAAATATAATCACACTTAGTCACACCCTCTCTTGGCAATGCTTGAAAAGGACTCTGGGAAGTGTGACCTGGAGAAGTCATTAGCACACCTCATGACTGCTGTCTGTCTGCTATGGGAGCAACACACCCAGGAGCTGGAAGGGCGGAGTGTGGTGCAGGGGAACAAAGCTACTTGTATATGAGACTTATATGCATAAATATTTTTTTTCCTGGTTTCTACAGGTGGCATAACTGTGGAACATTGTTTTGGGGAGAGGACATGACATAATGTGAAAGCACATGGCTCTTACTGACTCCTATCTGAACGATTTGTTCTTCATACTAGGCTGCTTTTTGAGGGGATTTGGGCTTCTTTTAATGCTGATTGTGAACAGAGTGAGAAATATGATCAAGTTAAGGCTCAAGAAGTTTCTGAAGAAAGCCTTGCCATAGTACTTGTAATATGATAAGGACTTAGAAAAACTGCCCTTTTGTATAAGGTTGCAAACCATGTGGCTAAACTGTTACACAACATTTCCTGTAGCAGAACAATATCTATTGACTATCTTTTCATAAAACAACATATTTTGCCATGCCATTGCATCATTCCTTTGTGTTAATTTGGAATCAAATGCATTGAGAAATAGCTGTTTACTTAGAGCAACAACTGTTAATCTGGAAGAAAGGCAATTCCACACTGGGGGTTACGGAGCCTCCAGGCAAGAGAGTGAGCGTACGTTTGTGTATCTGTATGCGTGGGTACGGTATGTGTGAGGAGTGATGTCCAATAACTACCAATGGAAGATTGTCTTATATACTATGAATATTTTTATGTTTAAATCATGTTTTTATATCACGTTGTTACAAATATTCGATAGATCTTTGAAGGTTTGTATGCTGTGCTAAAACATCATTTTTTTTCATATACAAGCTGAGACAGTCGTTACCCTTGTAATAGGGTGCTTTATTTTGCAGATATTTTATGAAGTAGACATGGTATTAATAACCAGTGCATTGAGAACTTGTTATTTTACATGTTCTGCAGCAAGTGTGGCTAACAAAAAAAAAAAAAAAAAAAAAAAAAAAAAAAAAAAAAAAAAAAAAAAAAGAAAAAATGAAAACAACAAAAAGGTCTGTTTTAGAAATCTTGCAGGTGAGAGACAGCAAAAGTAATTCAACTATTTCACAGCTTCAGATAATTTAAAATAAAATCACATCAGGACAGGAAATTTCGTCAGTGCTTAATGCATGCATAAATTCCCAGGTTTTGTTATTGACAGTTCTTTTAAACCCTTTATGATGTTTAGTTGCATGTTCTTTCCTTATGCTTTCACTTCCTGTATTTAATATACAATATAGCATCTTAAAGGTCACTTCTAGGTGGTTGTAGTTCTGTCATTTATTCCTCCTCCTCCTCTGTCTTTCATGTGTTTCCTAGAGATGGGCCTAATCCAAAGTTGCCTAATGACTGGCATGATCAAAGTCCAGGTCTAATTGTTGTGGCCTGAACTTAACTATAATGATGATTACCCTATTTATAAATGTGCTTATTATACATACACAGGTCAGGATTTTAGCTGCTGAGCTGTTATAATCAGCATTATAGCTGTAAATTATCTTTATTTGTGCTGCTGAATCCAGCTGAGGACGAGGATCTGTCCCACAGTTCTACACTTTATTTCAGAAAATATTTTAAAGGAATCTCTTCCTGTTAATATAGTTGCAAACCCTGATTTTAACCATGCTTCTTTTGAATATTCTATCAGAGTTTTTCTGAATTCATCATAATTCTATTATTTTTATATCTTTTCACTTGAATTTTAAAAAGCCTGCTCCTCTCTGAAGATCCAAATCTCATAGTTTTTTTGCTAATTATGCAGTATTGGTATTAGAAGGTTTGGCTCGTCCTCAAAACCAGAATCTTTTTTCCTCATCCTCTTTTCACAATGTTTGCTCCTTTCAATATTACTTGTGGCCAATTGCTATCCTGATGTGGAAAGCATGAAACGACTTTGCCCAAAGACACATTTTTGTCAGTATATTGATGTCTCTATAATGAATTGAAGACACCTGAGGGTTAGTTGGTTGATTTTTTTTTTCTGCTTGGGGCTTTTAGGGGGATATTTTTTGTTGCTGTTTCTTTTACTTAAAATGCTGATTACTCATTAAAGCAGCGAGGAAAATGCTGTATCTTCTTTGCTGTTCACTGCACTGGCAATGAATTCTATCTTCTAATATTTGTAGTATAAGATCTGCTGTGCTGTTTTCAAAAACATACGTTGTCAGTAACACAGAGCTGATGCTAAGAAGCCAGTCTTTGAAGACCTGAGAGAGATAAGAAAAAGAAATATAACAGATTTGTATAGACGAGGGGACAGCAATGTGGCAAGGTACTATACTGTTTTCATATCTGTCTGTTTTGAACATATTAAGCACTGATTTTGTTACTGCAATGTAATTATATCATGAGTAGGAGTTTTCTTGAAATTCAGTATATTAGCTTTTAGTTTGTAATTGTTAAAACTGGAAACATACACATACGTAAATATATCTAAAGAGCAAGAACTCACTTTGTGTATGCAGCTGTATGAGCTATGAAGCTTTCTGTAGAAGTTCTTTCTTTTGGTCTGTCAAATGCTTGATGAAAACTGCCTTTTTGTCAAAATGATCTTGAAAATGCTGTAAAATAAATATTTTCTATTTATTATTTAAAAATAGAATGCCAAAATTTTTAAATTTTTGTTTCTTGAGTAGAAAATAGTCATGTATACTAAAGCATTGTTCCAGGGCTTTTCAGCATCATGAATAAGAGATGGTGGTATAATTAAATGGAGGTAGGTATTGATTAAATTGGGTCATGGAGGTGAGATGGTGGAGGTTTGGAGGATTTTTACTTAGATAAAAACCCCCAGCTTTTTTGCTTCCTAATAAAATTCAGAAGCACTGTAACTAGGCATTCAGGCAGACAAATTGTAGAAGAGAATTCGATGGGAAATGACAGGAAATTTTGCTTCCTAAGGACATGGGAAAACACCAGCCCTTCTCTGAAAATAATCTTTGAGATGTCTGCTTCTCCCATCAGGGAAACTGAAATAAGCTTTCTCGACAGCTATAAATGATAGGCATTGATCCACCCCAGCATTTTGTGTCCTACCTTTACTGCTTCTGTGTACAGCAAAGTACTGGGACCCCTGGCTCCTGCTCTGCAACTCACAAACACTGTGGCTTTTTGGTGACTCCTGAACTGCTCTGTGCCTCAGTAAGATGCTTTTTCGGAGTGCTGCTGGGGTTTTCAGACACAAGTGGCACTTCACATAGAAAATCTAGATCTTTTTATCTTTACACTTGTGAATAGGCTTGTGGCTCCTTTGTATCGGGCCTTGCAAGAGCCCATGTCTGAGGAGTCAGTCCACCTACAACTACTGCAGAGCAGTACAGACAGTGACATTGCATTCAGTGGTAAGTGCCAAAAGTCTGGTCTCTTTGTTCATAGAGGCTTTTCCTTTTTCTTATCCCCTTTTGTTTTCATTTTCAAAATCTATTCTGTCTATGTCTTAGCAAAGGTTCTGCTGACCAAGTGTATTCAATTACAAAAACATCCTCAGAGAAACATAGCACTTACTCCCCTCCAGAGCATCCAGTGCAATGTTGCACAAGCTGCTGAAAAAAACATCTAAAGCAACTTTTCACTGGGTAAATGGATGACTGGACCAGAACCACAGAGCAGCAAAGCATACTTGAGATTTAGTCTCCATCGTCCTGCCAAGGACAGAGTGTTGGCAGCTCCACCAGCCTAGCCCATGCCTGTCCACCCAAGCTCTGGTCAACAAATTGGGTCTCCAGACTGGTGTCAGGTACACTCTGCATGGAGTAAGTGGCTACCAAAAGAACAAGGCAGTGGAAATTTTGCCCCTTGACTTGTATTCATCACTCTTTGGACAAAAACAGAGGAGCAGGTTGCTAATATCTGTTCTACACAAGGTCTGAGTGACTGTTAAAGATGCTTCTTACATGGGAGTGGGAAAAGTGTGGGTTTGCAGATTGCATTGTTGTGGTCGTTTTTTTTCCCAAATAAATGAGTCACTATACACTTGGCAAGTATCTGTCTGCAAATCGTTGGAAAGGAGAAGCAGAGACTGTAGTCTATTTTTATCTGCTTAAGATTCCCAACAGGGATATTAGCAAAAAAGATGATAAGGAATGCCATGCAGCCAAGTACGTGGTGCTACCACAGGCCCCATATCTGGACCTGGACTCACATTTTGGCAAACCCTGCAAGCTCCCAAGCAGAGATAGTAGAAGAGAGCAGGAGTGACTAGTTGCCATTTCCAGTGCTACAGGTAAATCGTATCCTACTGAAAAAACAAGCAAGCTATTCTTAGTCTTTGCTAATTGAAAGTCCAGGTCTCAGAGAATCACATGGAGGGGGGCTGCTCCCCACCTGAGAGAGCAGGTCTCTCTTTGGTACCAAGAGCATCTGTTTTCTACTTGGTTTCAAGGTGGGCGTAAGCAATGTATCTCTACAGAAGTAAAATATCGTTGCGAGTTGTGGGTTTCCATAACCAAAAGGCCTCTGGGTAGGTGGAGAAGCAGCTGGCACAGATACCAGTGCAGACAGATAAGAGTTTAGGAGTGGTATGTATCTGTGACATTTAATCCACCCACTTTATTTATTGCACACCGTGCAATGTGGAGGTGGCGTGAGATCCATTCCCCCACCCACTCCACGGTATGGTGTGTGGGACTCCTGCCTCCCCGTGCTGCTCTGAGGCTGAACCAGGAACAGATCTGAAAGACCTCCCTCCTGGAAAGATGGTGTGCCTGGAGGACCGGCTCAGGGCAGGCAAATCCCCAGTCAGCTCCCTGTTTTCCTAACACGATGCACCAAGAGTGTATTTTCCCTGCAAGCATCACCTAAAGATGGGGGATTTCAGTGCTGTGGAATGCCTCAAAATAAGTCAATAGTTTAAAAGAAGCTGTTTTCCCAGCTGCCCTCCAACAGCCCATGGTGAGGTGTCCCCCACTACAGCTAAACAGACCTGTCAGTCCTTTGGCTGCAATCCAGGGGTGATGAGCCGTTGCTTTCCGGAATGCCCAGCAGCCCATGCTGCCAAATGTCGGTGGTGCACAAACAGCCCCGAGCAGGTGCTTGGTGGGAACTTCACACTGGTGCTCCCTGAGCTGCTGGCGCTCAGAGGTCTGAGCGGCACTGAGGGCTCACCGTGGCCTTCACTGTTCTCAGTGATACAGGGAAAGAGAAAGAGCAAAAGAAAGACAACAGCTTGCTTTTATCTCTCTTGCAAGAAAGGCAGGCAGGACTGTGCTGCGGAGCCAGCAGTGTATCCCTTACGGCTTCTGACAAAGTCCTGACAGCTCCTGTGATCTGCATCTCAACAGGCACAAAGACTTGGCCCTTCGTTCTTTAGCTACTCTTGTTAGGTAACACTGAAATAGACAAACTGCAAAATTATCACGGCAAAATGTTTAAATACCACCACTGGAAGCGACGTCTCTCATGGAAGCTGAATCTGAGCAATGCTTTCAATGTTTTTTTAATATGTCTTTTAGACTTGAAAATGCACTGACAAATTGATGTTTTTTTATTTGGGGAAGGAAGCAAGAAGGAGTGTGTTTTCCTGGATGTGTTATACATGTTTTGTTTGAACATTTACACAGAACAATTAAACTGTATTTTAATTTGGCAGGCACTTTGGTAACTATTCAGATTTTTTGCTGGGGGTTTTTTTGGAGGGGAGGAGTTGGATTGATTGTTTTTTCTTTTCTGCTTAAAAATAATGCCTAGAGAACTTAGCAAGATTATTAACTGTGCCAGGATTTTCATGTGCATCTGTGTGATGCTAATTTAGAAACTGAAGCCTCTAAGTGCTGAGATCCTCAATGTGTGTGAATCAGCGTTAAGTCCTGAATTATGTCATTTTCCTTGAGAAGCTGGCTGAGTACCTGTGCTGTTAACTTTTGAATTTCCTAAAGATTCATTTCCCACCCCAAGCTCCATTTCGCAGTTGTGAGGATGTTGTTATTATCCCTCTTTTTGAGGCTGCTGTTGCTCATTGTTCTTTGATGCGATGCCTTTGCACCAGCCTTGGTGCCTGTCAGGCTGCAGTTCCCAACAGTGCCAAGAGATTTTCCTTCTGAGCTCCATTTCCCTTTTTGAGAGGTGGTTATGCTGCATGCCCTGCTCTCCAATGTGCTGTTTGTGCTTGGGTAATATGGTTGTTTACTCTAAAAACAACAAAATGAGAAAGTTTTGGCATCCTGTTGTCCCTGACATCAGGATTTACCCAGATGTGTGTATCCAGTGCTCATCCAGGGCAGTCTGACGTGAGTCACACTGTTGGGCATGAACTTGGTGCATCACAGCCTGGCCCTCAGCTCTGTCCCCAGTTCAGCTTTTGATTCTTTTAATGACTTTGGGACGTTCATCTACCCAAGGGTATTTAAAAGCTGCATAAGGGAACTGGTTTCCAATTTATAATGGACACAAGTGAAAAGTGGGCACCAAAATCTTTTAGAAACATTTAAAAACTCAGCTGGTCTTTCCTGCCCACTCAGGTCTGGACACAAGAGAAGGGTGTATAAATAAAAGAAGATTTTCACAGCCCTTTTATTCTCTTTCTCACCTTGATCTCAATGCCAGTTCACTCATGCTCATTCTTACCCAGCCTCTTTTTATAGCATATATGGCATAGCTGTGGAAGTGGCACCATCCGGTTCAATAACTTTGTCTTGGATCCCTCATTTTCCTTATTTCCAGTTACCTGATGATCAGTGTTAAAGGAAGATTTGGGATGTCTGTGAAAGCTTGTGGAATAAAAAGATCACACAAGGGGAAGGCACAACAGTCACATCAGCTGCGGCAAGCTCAGGTGCTTCCGCCACATAAATCATCAAATAAAACCACAGTCCTCAGCACAGTTAACCCTCAGGAGGCCAGAAAGGCCGGCAGGTCTAAGGAGAACTAATTTTCCTAGCAAGATCCAGGCTTTGAGTCTCAGCTCCAGAATAATGCTGTGTTGTCAGATTGCAATACCATTATTTGCAAAACACTCAGAGCCTTTTTCTTCGTATTGCTGGGTTGTTTGTTTGTTTGAGATGGATATCAACATCTTCAGTGGCTGCTGTGCACAGACCCTTCTCCACCACTTACAAAACATTCCAAGCCTTTCTCTCCTTAATGCTGTTTTTTAAGATAGGTGTCCTCAGTTTCAATGTGAGGCATACCCTGCCCATGGCAGACGGGGCATGAGGCAGTGCTGGAGCAGGATCAGGACCTGGATAGCAAAAGCTTTTTTGCACAGTGCACTGCTTTCAGACATTTGTGTTGTTTGTGTTTTCCTTCCACATTTAAAGCTCGCTGAGCCTCAGCACCTCTGTTCATAGCGGCATGAAAAAAACACAGCTGACAAAAACATCACAGCAAGCAGTATTTACTTTCTGACCTCAATTCCCCAGCTCAGTTGCTAGGACTTTCCCTTACCTGTGTGTCCCATCTTCCTGTCACAAACAGCTTGTCACCTGTGACACAAAGGAGCAAGCCTGAATGAAGACACAGGGGAGACAAACACTCTTCTCTGCAAAGGCCTCTTGGTGCTAAAGGCAGGTAGCCTAGAAAACACTGATTTACAGAGGCCAGGCATGTCCCACAGGAGAGTCCCCTATGTGCTCAGGAGACAAGATGCCCACACTGTCACACTGGCTGAGGATGTCAGCCAGGGCAGATGGAGCCCCTCGGGCTCTTTGAGACCACAGGGAATTTCACGGGTGCTGTTCACCAATGCAATCAGGATCTATGTGTGATCAGTTTGGGACAAAGAGCTTTGAAAAGGAGAAGGATGGGAAGTTCCCCCTTGGCATCCTCCTCCAAGGGACTCAGGTCATAGTGTCCGTGTGAGTGCAGGACTTGCTGCTCTGTCTGGGACAGTCTACAGCCCACCAAGCCTCAGCCTCCCTTCACCTTCAGACCCTCCTGAGCTCTGGCCCTGGCTCTTCCCAGTGGTTTCTCTCCTTCCACAGGGGAAGATGCCTGCAGGGGGCTGCAAGATTCTGGCTGCTTTTTTTGCTTGCTCCAGAGGTCTTTGCTGATGCATTTCCATCTGGCTTCTAAGCAAAATGCAAGCTGAAATGGGAACCAGCGTTTGTTCCTGTGGGCACAGGAGCCAGTGGGTGGTCTGCTGTCCCTCTCCTGGCTGGGAAGGGAGAGAAATGGTGCCAACACCCAACCATGTGGGCATTGCACACATAGCACACAAGTATAGAAACAAAGGGAGAGGAGCCGCAGGAAAGGCCTCTGTGAGTTGTTCCACTCTGATGCCTATGAAATCCTGGCTAAATCATGAAAATCTCGATCTGACTGGGCTGGATGAAAGAAGTGGTGCACGCTGTCCTTTAGACCTTTACGTCTTGCTCCTTATGGGCCAAGCTCAGACATCCCTGTCAGCTGTGGATTCTCTCTGAGTTTGTACTCACTGTCACAGTGGCAAAGACAACAGCAGGAAAACACAGAAGAGAAGGAGCCCCATTAGGCAACAAGTGCATCTCTCAGCAAGAAGAGCTAATTCTTAAAAGAGCTACTGGACTTAATAGCTGAGATGTTACAAGTTATTTCAGGATTCTTCTACTAATGCGTTAAGCTCAGTCCATCCAGGGGCTAGGAGTAATTCTTCGCAGAGTATTAAGAAATGAGAAGACTCATAGTCCTGTTGTAGTAACATCATGACAAGGATTTCTCCATCTTCTGCTTTTCTGAGAAAATCTGAATCCTTTAAAAAAATTTTAAGTGGTACTCCAACACCCAAGTTTCACAAGGATCGTTAATATCAAGTGACCAGGACCGACAAATAATGATCCAGCTTCTAATATAAAAGTTACAGGATACAGTGGTAAAAAGTCTTTTTCTTCTTTAATCCAGATTTGAAAGTATAACTGCGTCTGTAGAATAATTCAAAGGAAACTTGTATAATTACCTACCAGGAAAGGTTCACTCAAGCAGTGAAATATTCATTTTGTTATTTAGTTTACCATATTGTGAAAAATAAGCCTCTTGCAAACCATTGGGTATATACAGAAATTGTATCACAGCTCTCACAGCAGCTGGGGGGCACGTTAAGTCCTACCTGATCTAAAGAAGAAAAGGAAGAGGATTCTCCAGTTGTAAGTGTTTTTCCCAAGGCACTCGGTCATGTTTTCTTCTCTACAAAAGCAACTACATATTAAGATTCAATATGCAGGCCTTCCATGTTGCCTAACACATGATGTGTTCAGCTGAAGCCAGGTGCTAGTCATCCAGCCAGGCCAGTTTTGCTAACTTTTCCAAAAGCTCTCTCTCTTGCAGGGAACTCATACCTGCCATGAGTGGCTACCATGCAGTTATCAAGGTTAAGACAAAGAAAAAGAGTCCTAAACAGAAGGTTGGGTTCCATTATTTTGAGAGGAAAGCCCTGCACAAAACCATAAAGAAATCACACTTCACAACATATCTTTCCCTAGAAGTATAAAATAAGGTGTTTTTCAACAAACGATTGAACTACATTGGTTTTCATCATTGCCAATCACATCAAGCCATGATGAAAAGGTACTTATTGGTTTTAATCCAATAATTATGAGACATGAGTCCACCTTTTAATTGTCAATAAACAGAACTTTAATTGGAAAACAGGGAGTAAACAAATTTACCTTCTCATGCCTACTGAAACACTGAAGTTAGCCAAGAGAGATTTAAGCCTCATGAACATCTGCATTCACTGTCACAAGTACCTCAGAGGTTTTTTAAGCTGATGGCATGGCATCTTACAGAATAAGTGTTTACACTTGAGCAGCTTAGCCCCAAGTCCTTTCTGCCTCTGATATCCATGTCATTATTCATCCCGGTACAAGACACTCCAGCTCTTCAAAGGCTTCTGGAAGGCTATGAGCACTCCTTTCCTAGAGCTTTACAGAGCATAAAATAGTTATGGATTCAGTCTGTCTGTAATGTAGCGTGTTTGTGTGGGATGTAGCACTGTCCTCCCCATTTGGCAGGTGAGGAGGCTGACACATCGTATACTAACACCAACATTTGCAAATATTTTCCTAAAGCTAAGCACTAAGTTCTTATTTTGACATTTAAAGAAAAAAAAATAACCTGTTTCAGTTCTCATCTTCTCCTGAATTAATGGCAGCTACAGATATTAAGCACGTATATATATAATGTGAGCTGTTGATCTCACTTCTAATAGTTTTAGGTACCCTTCAGCAAAAATGTTTCAAACTATTGCTCCAAGGCAAGGATACTCTAGCACAAATAAGGACTGGTGGCAGTGAGCAGAAGGAAAAGAGATTCTTCTCTTTCTACCCTTTATCAGTACTCATCTTGAACATGAAAAACTACACTAATGTCCCTTGGAATGATCTAGCCCCAGACTTGGCATTCTGGAACAGGGCATGCCCAAAGTAAATCTGACTACTAATCTGTAGTTAAGATCTCTTGTTTGACATTCCTTAGGTCAAAGTCTTCAATTATGTCACCACATAACCATCTGCCATTTACAGGAGCTCTCCCTCTCTTGCAGTGCAGGGAATGTGCTCAGATAGAGAGTAGCTTCCCAATGCTTTGTTGGTTTCCACTGATGAGTAGGTGAGAAAGCTTGCATTATTCAAATTCTTTCAAATTAATCAAACCAATTTTATGTTATAACTCTCCTGTGAGACATGGGGCTTAGTCACACAAAGTTGTATGTAAAACTGAGACAGAGAGAGAAGGGTCACACCATTAACTGTGGATCCTCATTTTGGCCAAGCTGCTTCAATTTACATAACATTATAATATTATATAGAAGCCATACATAAGATCACAGCCTTGCTACTTTGGTACCACATATGACTGACCAGAGCTGGAAATAAAGCCTCATGTTTTAAGTCGATGAAAGACAGTTGTCTGATGTCTTTCAATTCCCCTCTTCATTTACCACAGCATTTTCATTTACCACAGCATTTTCATTTACCACATAATTTTCATTTACTACATGAACCTGATTCATTCCTAAAACAAGTTCATCCTGTTACTGAATGGAAAAATAGCCCATAGGAAAATGGTGTTTGCTCCCACCTTTAAAAGCTGTCTTCACTTGTCTATTCAAAAGGAACAAACAAGGTTTTGCTTCTTAAGCATGTCAGTATTGTTCATATGGGAAGAATTGACTATCTTTTTCAAGCTAACATGCCCAGTACCTCATACCCCCCTGGCAGACACAGCACAGGCCTAACCCCCATAACAAATTCAGACTGAATTTCAGTGCTTGTTAAAGAAAATGTTGGATGTAATTTTTTTAAGAGACAAAAGGAAGCCTTTCATTTTAACGTTTAAAATTTGAGATTGGTTGAACTGTTAGAAAATCACAGCCCAAATAATTTAACAACGTTTCAAGCAGCTTCAAGCAAAATCTTACAGCAGGAGATGCTCTAAAGCTTTAAGGCGATGCCAAGTAGCATTCCTCAGCAACATGTTGGAGTAGACCATCAGCCAAATTCAGAAGTAAAGGAAAGCATCTTTGCTGCTCTAATTCCTATTCAGTGACGTATTTTTTGCAATTTCAAACTACTGTCAAGCAGTCTTTCTGGTTGAAAATCTAGATGTATCCATTATCCCTTGACATTTATTGTGACAGTGTGCTATTAAGATGAAAGAAAAGTTATTCATCTGGGAATCACTTGACAATATAAATGGTGCTATTTTGAGCTTTTGTTGCCGCTACAATTAATCAAATAAGAGGCAGTCAGTTTGTTTTTTGTGGTTTTTTTTTTGCTTATGCCATAGTTCATTTAAGAAATCTGGCAACTTCCTTTGCTAAGTAGTGCTAGTTTTGATATCCTGTCCCATTATAAGGCGAGTTTTTATCAGTTCAGCAAGAAGGATTCTGCAGTAGCTTTTAATAGTGTCACATGCTCAGACTTAATGGGCAAGACACAAAATGAAGGATGTAAAAAATGCAGCAAGGACTGATAAAGCTCCTTTTTTCCCCATAGCTAGAGACAGGTGCAGACAGCAGCAGCCACGCACGTCCAGCCTGTTCCACCTGACAGCATTCCCATCCATTTCCCTTTGGTTTAGTTATGTTTATGGGCAGTGGGGCCCTGGTATTTCATCACTTTCTGTGGAAAGGAGCATGAGCTGCTGGGGAATGATGTAAGAAGCCAGAGAGGAGCCATCAGGTTTCTGGTGTCTCTGTTTTGGTGAAATAAACGACAGATTTATGAGAACATTGAAAAGCTCTAATATTTTACTTCATAATCCACATTATTTGTGAGAATGCTACTTACCTAGTGCAGATAGATGTAACATGATATGGCAGTCTCTAATGGATCATTTACAAATGACAAGTAATTGGTATTGCCAACTTCTTCTTTTCTAATATCTAAAATAAAAGTCAGTGAGCTTCTCTACGGCAAGGAAAAACCTTCCCATCTGTAATCTGAAAAGGAAGAAAAATCAAATAGTACTATGGTTCAAAAATGCAATAAAAGATATCCCATGTTCATTAAGACAGACAAGCATCTCAGTGAAGAAAAACATGGAGAGGAAAAGAGAAAATTCTGAAAACTCTGGTTGCTTAGGCAATTTATAGCTTTAGGAACCAAGTAAGGGACAAAAAACTCGGGATTTTTAATATTTTAATTAAACATTTCATCAGCTTAAAAAGATTCCATCTCTTCCCCCTTTCATTCACCTGAACTTAAAAGAAATGTATATATCAACCAATAGGAAAGTAATAAATAAATAGATGAATAAATAAAATGGCATTTTATGTAATTTGCAAGTACACAGCAAGTGGTACTGGGGGTAATCAGGAAGAAACACTAGATGTGGTTTTATCTTTTTGCTTGGATGCCCCTTCCCTTCTCCTCTTATTTTGTGATTCTCTCTGAATTGTAGATTTTATCCTATAGATGGGGAACCTGGCACACTTTTGGATTCTATTAATGCAGAACTCATTATTCCAGAGCAAATAAGTAAGGTTTCTGTTATTGGAAGGTAGAAAAACAGAGTCTTTTCTATGAATCCATTTTGACTGGTGTATCTAACCTGCAGAGTCAGTGGGATATCACTCATACAGATAAATCACTCATATTCAGTGGAATACATAAAAAGGTCATTGATCAGACACTGTGGTCTCATAACATTGCTAAGAAGGTAGTATTTTATTATTCCACAGTGATGCACTGAGACTCCAGACATCCATAGGCAGTCCTTGAGCACATCCCCTCCACAGGATGCCAATGTACACATGCAGTTGAATGCCAGACCTCTTTTCATCTGGGGTTATTCACAAAGTGTGGTTGGTGATACATAATGCAAGGCTGACAAAGCTGGCAGTATCCTCTTAAAAAAAAAAAGTCTGAGGTGAAAAAAAAATGAAGCATTTTCACAGTTCAAAAAAGAAAAACTTCAAAAAGATTTCAGAAAGTATTATCTTGGCTGCGCTCCCAAGCACTTGAGAGCTGACTGCCAAAGTATTAAGTCTCCAGTAAGATAAAAATATCTGTTCATACACACACACACACACACACACACACATTCAATATGCATCTAAAGACCTATTCAAATAATATTAAGTGATTCAAACTGGCACACGCATGAAGCCTGCAGAGAACATGGCAATCCTTTCAGTAACTATTGCCTTGTCCACAGAAACTCTGCCAGAGTGAGATTCTATAAAAACTCAAGCTCCAAGCACATCTCCTGCCTTACTACCACAACACAGGAGGCATCTCTTCCAACAAGACCTACAGCTTCTTTCCAAATTTAGGGCACCATGTACCCTGCAACACATCACCTCCCACACTAATAGAGAGACTGCAAATGCAGGTGATCATGTTTTTCAGCTATTATTTTTTAATAATTCTGGAAACTTGCTGTGAGTTCATTCAATAATTTATATTTATTTGCTAAGTTTGTCCTGAAGGCAACTGTTGCTTTTACCACTGCCCAGTTTCCAGTACCATTTTACTATGACACCACTGAAAAATCCTCTTTTCCCAAAAAGAGAATGAATATCATAAATTTCTGGCAGAAGCATACTGTCTAAAAGCACAGTCCTAAAGTATCATCAGGCATGTGGTTCTAATGGTTCTTCTCTTGGTAAACAAGAAGGTAAATAGCAAGTGTGACTGTAAATGTGGGAACTAATAAAGTCAGGCTTTGGCCACAACATGCAATGAGCCCAGAAGCTTTGCAAGTGGCCACGAGGTCATGACCATAAACTTCACATCCCGTCAGTGTTTATTAAATGTCTCTCTTCTAAACCTAGGAGAGAGAACAGGGGTTTAATGAAGGCAGGTGGGACCTGGAACTGACAAAGCAATATCTTTTCCTCCTGAATAAATATTTCATTAAAAGCTCCATGCCAGTCAGCCACTTGTAAGTCAGGATGAGATGGGGGAATTCTGTACTAAGTAGTTAAGCGTCTCGCACAGAGAGAACATTACCGATTTTTTATATCACAAGACACATTATAACTTAAAAAATTACATGAAAGGATAAGTAAGCAAGAGAATTCTCCATGCCTCCAGGCCAAGTAGAGCACTGGCTGCTCCATTATAATATCTAGTTGAGAAGCTTCATACATTTATCCAGAATCTGAATGTGAATAGGCTTGTTTCTCCGGGTAAAACTGCTCAGAACTGTGCATCTTGCTTAATTTGAGGAAGATGAACATTCAGCACATTTAAAACTGTCCACATGGAATATTCCTCAGTACTGAGGAGCTACCATCATTTTGCATGAAGAAACTACAGGAGTGTTTTGTTTTGGAGTGGTTTGGCTGCTAATCTGCATCTGCCTGTGCCTGATGAAAGCTGTGGTTTGAAAGCTTTGAAGTTTCATTTATCGTCTCTAGGCAAAGCGTTGTACCAAGCCCTGTATCTTCCCACTATGCCATGGATTCCTTTCTCCACATTTTGAGTCAGAGTAAAGGCAGCATCTGATGAACCTCTCTCACCATCTGCAGCAGCAGTTTACGATTATGATTATACATTTATGATTGCAATGCTGGTGCTGAGGTCAGGGGGGCTGTATGGATTTTGCAGAAGGAAACGTTCTGATAAAAACTATGAGACACAAGAAACTGTAAGATGTTTATAATCTTTGTGTAAACATTTGGCAATTGGGATTTATAATGACACAAATGACACGGTATTAGTTAAAACACCTGTGGAGGACAAGACAAATGGCCAGTCTAGACTGAAGAGGAGGGTATTGCAAAAATGAGGGATGATGTTATTGCTTTTGGAGATTAGCTTAGAACTGCTGAAACACCCAGCTACTGCTCATTGTATTTCCAAATTGCTATGTGAACCTGATGGTGAGATACTGAGTCTACAGGTTGCATAATAGTAGAAAGAAATACATTTTTCATTCTCTTTTTAGCATAAAAAGTGAACTTTAAAATTATTGATGTAATTTGGATGAATTAATTCAAAAACTCTTTCAGTAAAAGAAAAAAATTATTACCATTACATATTTTAATGCTAGAATAAGTGAAGGCAAGTGTGCTTTAATTATGTGCTGTAATTTGGACTACAGTTAAATCATTCAGTTTTTAATTCAGCCACTCCACTATTTTAGTGTGAAGATTAAAACAAACAAACAAAAAACAACCTCAACAAAACAATCAAAAAGCCACAAAACAAACCAAAACAAGCCAAAACAAACAAAAAAGAAGTCAGAAATGATCTTCTGTTAGATAAACAATATTTCACAGGAGGATTGATAAAGGCAAAGATCTCACTGTTTTTTTTATAAAACACAATGTCATTTGAATCTAAGCTGAGCAAAAGCAGCTGTCAAAAGCTTTTGTCCTTCTGATTTCAGCTCAACAGACTACAATATTAATATGCAAAGGTCACAGATCAAAGTATGCAATTAACAGTGGCATTTGAACTGCCATTTTTATTAATAGCATAAGTATTATTTGAAAGCAATTCCAAACATAGGCACAGGAATAATTTAAGACATGATTTAAAAAGCACAGGGTAGTAAATCATGATTTTTTTTATAGAAAGAAGGCCATTAACTTTTGCACACAATCTGCTTTGATAAGACTGCTTGGAGGAATTCACAGTCTGAGTTTGTCCATGCTAATGTTCTTAATGATGTTTCTTCCACCTATGTTACTCCAGAGGACAATTTCTTCTTGAGTTTGGAAGCTGGCTTTTCAGAATCACATCAACATTCCAATAAGGATAAAGCCTTTTTCAGGTGAGAAGGCAGCTCAGCACTATAGAGCTCTCCTTGCACACGAGCCTCTCTGAGGGAGGTTAAGACATTGCTGTGGGCTTGATCTTGCTTTTTCCCAAGTGCACAAAATTTACCGGTTCCAGGGAATTTGCTTTCAGGGTACCTGGTACTGTATGACCTTTCAAATTCACTTCATGTGGAGCAGGTCAGAGGTGTTCTGAGTATGAAGACTGCAATTAGGCTGTTTGCAGAATGCAGCAAATGTGACAAGGACAATTGCTGGGTCCAAGTGTCAGGCAGCAGCAGGAAGGAGCGAGGCTTCTGCAGCTCCAGCTCAACGTGTGCTGCTGTACGCAGGAGCCCCAGTGGCTACAGGGATGCTGTAAGAGAATAAATCAGATCTAATATCTGGCTCTGAATCATACTGGAACAGCACAACTTGAACATCTGCAGTTAAAATTCATTGTTCTCCAGCCCAGGCTTTTCATTCTTGGATTATATTTGGGGATAGCTCCTGTCCCATGCTGGTGTTTGACCAACACCGAGGAATTGCCTGGGGAACTCCTCACAGGCATGTACCAAAAAACAAGTTGGCATCTTCCTTAATTTTGTTTTTACAAGAAAAAATATGAACAGATCAGCTCATGGAGTTCCTTAGTCCTTGAAATTGATTGGTTTGAGATTGACAAACTTAAGAAATGCAAAAATTTATATGTTAGAGGAACACAGAACTGCATTTGAGTGGGGGTGGAACCATGATTCTCTTGAATTTGCTGTGTATTTTAGTGCCAGGCACAAAACAAAAATTTATTCTGCTCAGTCACTGGCATTTTTTAGAGGATACATGACAATAGGTATCAGCTGCAGCGAAAAATTCAATGAAAGCTTGCTGGAAGCTACAGCAGATACTAACACCAATGCATAGATTAGCATTTCAGTGTCATTATTCTTCAGGCTGTGCAGATGGTGGCTTGCCTAGTGCCCGCTCTTTTCAGGCACTGGCCCTAGTTTCAGGCACTATCCATGCCTTATTTCATTTGCATAATTTTACTTTAAAACAATAGTCTTTAAATTTCACAAAATTTTCAAGCTCAAAGGTGCCAGAATGACCTGGATAGTGGCAGACATCTGGAGAAAAATACAGACAGAATCTGGAAGTGCTACAGATTATGCTTACTCAAGTTCCAAGATTTCCAGTCGTCTCTGGTTTAAAACTTTCTTCTCTCCCCAGAGGAGGTATGTATTTCAGTGCACTGCCATGCTTCTGAAACCACTGATGCCAAGAGCAAAGCCAATTACTCTCTGTGTCAGGAGGAATTGGGTTACTGAACTCAGTACTGAATGGGTGCTGTGACCTGCACTACACTGGACCAGTCTTGTCGATCAGATACACTCTTCTACCCTAAAAGTCTGAAAATATTTTAATTTATGGAGACTACTATGTTGATTATTTTTGTTGACACTACAGGATTTCAAAGTGTGCCAAGCGGCTGAAGTCCTGGAAATTGTGGCCAGCTCGATACAAAGCTCCTGGACTCAAGAGACATTGGATATTAAAGAGGGAGGCAGGTGCAGGAAACAAAGCTGGCATGACAGATTATCCATCACATGTGGCAGGGACAAGAAATGGCAGTGGCAAGAGAGCAGCAGCACCTAGCAGCTGTGGATGGGCTATGCACAGGCCAGCCTGCATCAACCTGCTCTCAAGGAAAAACAGCTCTCAGAAACTCCTGATTTCCCTTGTGCTTGGATGAAATGCTCACCATGGCCCTCCTTGAGGTTAGTGCAGAAAACAATTCTCTGTCTGTTTCTCACCTGCCCTTTAACTTCTCAGGGCTCTTATCAGCATGATGCAGTTTTCAGCCCGAACATGAAATCACAGCCAGCTCCTGTGCCAGGTGTGCTGGTGAGGCTTTGAGGCCACGTGATTGCACTTGGAGGCAGGTACCCGGCAGCATTATCTACCAGTGGCTGGACCGGAATGCGTTTTGCCCTCCTGGGGAGCACAGCCATCCACGCCCTGCCCTGCTCCTGTGAGCATCCCAGCAGGCAAGGCTAGAGGGATGACTGGAGATTTCTATACCCTTCTGCATAAGCAGCTGGGAATTTTCAGCTAGAAGGAGCACTGTCAGTGGTATTTTTAGTTTCTACAGTGTAACTACTACTACTACTTTCCGTAGTGCTCTATTACTTTTCCAAAAGGTGAAGACCAAAGACAAAAGGATGCTGCAGTGTGTTCAAGGGCTCATCTTCAGTGGGTGTTAGGAGCTGCTCATAGAAAGCATTGCCAGAGATGTTTTCATGTTGAATGAACTCCACGAGGTATTTGGAGCATACAGGAGGTATTATGCTGAAATCCACTGCATAATTCTGGCCACTCCTTCCTTTTGAGCTGTATGATGCACCGGGCTATGTGACTCAGTACAGCACAAGTTCAAGATGTAGAAGACCAATAACAATAGCTAGAGAAATCTCTCTATTTCTTAACTCTAGTCACTTAGCAAGTGACTATTTGATTTTTTTTTTAAAAAATACAAAATATCAAGTCTAGATGAGTGCCTGGCTATGACTCACCTTGCAATACGAAGTAATACAAGGAACCTTCATTTAAGGTCCTGTTCTGAATCAAGAGGTTCTCCCTTCTATTATATTGCCTATACTTATTGCCTGACAATTAGTATTATTGTAATATTATACTGATTATGAACAGAAAAATCACTGTAGGTGCAACTACATTCTCATGAAAGTTTCATCAAAACAGAAATATTGATTTCTTAGAGTTTCAACTAATTGGTTTCCAACCAAAACTAATTTCTTAAATACCTTCTCAGTCATTCTTACCTAAAAATTAATACTATGGAGTTCCAGGTAAGGCATGTATAAGCCTTAAAATCTGCAGGAAAACCAGGGTTGTAAGATAGCCTTGGAGCCCAGGGTCAGTATGGCACTGGTGCCAAATTTAGTTTCCAGCTCTGAAACTTACATCCTCTTCACAAATAAGCACACCTTTTCTTCAAATATATTTGACTGGAGTTCATATCCATGTTATAAACACATATAGGTAAAACTATTTTGCTTTTTGTTCCAAGATTGAAAAGCAAGCAGAAATATTTATGGGGAAAAAAGCCAAATAAACCCAATCCCAAAACATTTTATATAATCTTTTTCAAGCAACTCCTAATTCTCTAAGTGCTAGTACTTTTCTTAACATTCTGATGGTTAAATGGTTTGACTTTCTGATGTAAAGGTCTTTTACCCAAACTTCCTTCTACTTAATTTTCTAAGTACTCAGAATACCCAAAATGAGATTTAAATAAATTTTTTATATTATTATTATTATGGAAAACCTTTTTCAATTTATCCAACCTGAAATGAATTGAAAATCCAGTCTAGTACTGTTTGCTCTATTGATAACTGACTTCGTGCAGGTAGCATCACCTGGTGTTCAGTTTATCTTCTACCAAATGAGAACAACAATCCTTCATAATCCTGTTTCTCTCTCTGTCTCTTGGGTAGTGAGACTCCACTGTGCTCAGGCATCCCAGGGAATGCCCATCCTCCAAGTGCTGTTGGACTTAATATAATAATAAATTTAATATCACTGAAGTGGAACCAAGCAGTATTTCTCTTGCCTAATATTTACATGCATGATCAGTATGTTTAAAACTAAATATAGCTTTCATTTTGCTCTTATGAGGCAGCCATTACAGATTAAAACGACTTCACTTTGACCTTATTTTCATAATTACGTTAAGGTTTTGTCATATTCATTTTCATTAAACTGAATTAAGTCTTCACTTTATTAAACTATGATTCCCTTAGGTTAGGAAAGAGGAATTACAATGGTATGTGAATATTTCCATATTAAACTGACTTCTTTTTGCTCAGCACTTTATTATTTAATAATTTTAAGATTCTTTCCAGTGATAAAAAAAATCCATTTCCTTACTATCATTCATGCCCACAAGATTTAGCAGTAAGCTTCTTAAAAATAAAAGCAGCAACATTACAAAAGCACCAGAATGCATTTATATGGTACTCACCTAGAGATATATGAGTGCTGCCTAGCCTTGAATATTGTTATCCCATGGCTACAACATATGACTGTGTCCTGCTCCTAAATTTTCTGCAGAACTGCTCTGCAAACTTGGTTACATCATTACAGCTTTTTGAAAACTCATCTATTTGTATGTGAAAGGACCAGATTGATAACATCCTGGTTGTAGGTGCTGCATTTGTTGACTCTTCCTGAGTTCCAGCTCTTCAAGGTGTCCATTGCAATTTCCTGAACATTTTTAGACTAAAAGGTATTCTGTGAGTTCTCAGTAAGGTATGCACAGTATGTTGCAAAATAAACTCCAAAAATGGAAGGGACATTGCTGAGTGACCTTAATCACTAAGTGGATCAAAATGCCTGTGTAAAAACTTTTGATGAGGGTTACTTGGTACACAATTTGTCTCTTTGGTCGTGATCCAAAGCTTGTTTAGCTCAGTGCTCAGTGCAAAGACTGCCTACACAGGATTTAGATTATAGTCTGCATCTCCATTAAATCCTTTCAGCCACCCCCCTCTTTCAGACAATCTCAGCTTCATTTATCTGATACTTGTTTCTTGTCATGTCTTAGCTCCCCTTTTGCTTTGAAGTGCCTGTGGCACACTGTCTCCTTATCCTCTTAATAAAACATTCTTGCTGTGTTTTCTGAGTCCAGGAGATATTTAAAAATTAAAAAAAGTTCCAAATATTTATTCTCACGGTAAGTGGTATGCAATTTTATTCAAAAAGTTTAAGCAATCATAGAGTCGAAACCAAAGGCAATGAATGACCTGATATAGATCTCTGACTCTCATCTTTGTGTGGCGCAGCCCCACTGGCGAAATCACTTCCTGAGGTTCAGAGTTCTTTGCTGCACTGACTCCAGCTCCTGCCTCATTCCCACAGGGGCTGCTGCTTCAGCTCCTCAGAGTTCCCCTCCAGATGTGGGGGGCAGAGGCATCTGAGCTGGATTTGCACACCCCTTATCCCTTGGGAGTGCTGTGGCAAAGATCTCGCGCTTGCACTACAGACACTCTACTGCTGTAACTAATTTACATTGTAGATGTCAGCAGGGTAGGGAGAATATTATAAATAAGAATGATCACAATGCTTTGCTCTGAATTGACAAATAGGTGGGAAAAAGCTTATCAGAACAGATGGCTTGATGCATACAAAAAAATACTTTGTGAATACGTGATTAGACATGACAATCCTTATTGTTTCACACACCCAGATTTTGATGGCAGAAGCGATACCAAAATTTTTGAATTGTGAACAAGGCTTTTTTCTGCAAAGCTCCTGAGTGGAAGCTTAGCATATATGAATAGCTTCCCTGCGGGTCTGGTTGCACCAGCCACGCAGATAACATAAGTGGACCTGACAAAAGTTGCCTTCCTTCTACACAGTTACATCTGCCAAGGGGGCCTGGTTGCAGAATGTCACCCAGTAAGGTGACACAGCTCTGCAGCACCAGCTGACACTGTTACCCTGCACAGCTCATGCTAGACCTACCCCCCAAAGAAGCAGCGTTCAGCCTAGACACATCCTCAGGAGTCAGATCCAGCTTTAACCTCAGTAGTGCACTGCAAAATTAAGTCAGCCTGTAAAAGCAGCAAACATAGTTGATCAGTCATTTTCAGAAAAATTGTGAAGTATTTCTCCTGACTGCTATGAAACTAGACCTCATCCCTTAAGAAGCCAAATTATTTGTTCAAATGCTCTGTTCAGGCACTTCTACCTGAGAGCTGTTTAGCCCAGCAATGGCTGACCTTGCATCAACAGAAGATCCTTGTCCCATTTTAGTCAATGACAAGAAAGTCAGAGAGGCACAATAATAAGATCTCCATTAATCAAACAGAAGTGTTGGCGTCTTCCCTTGTTCAGAAAAACTGCTGGGCAAATAGAGCCAAAATAGTGATAGGAAGAAAACAAAGGACAAGGAACACTTTTTGTCTGACATGTACAATAGGAAGTTATAAATGCGTTGGTTTTGCTAATGACTTGGTTTTGCTACAGTTGATCATAAAAGAGGAATCTTCCTTCTCTCTGGAGATCTTGTGTCTTTTTTAATGTGGGTGGGGATATCTCTTTATCTAAATTGTCAATAAGTAGGAAAAATAATCTGAACTCTGTACTTAAAATATCTCAAAATTGTCTAAAAAAGAGAAAAGCTGTCATAATACTTTCAGAAGAAAAGATGGGAAAGATGGGAGAAAACTGGAGTGTGGTTACAGTTACAATTGTTTTTTTGTGTGAACATCACTTTGTTCTTGGGGAAAAAATCACAGAAATTAGAGGTTTATAAAATACTATCTAACTTCCTATATTTCATAATGCTTAGCACAAGTTTGCTTTCATCTCTTTCAGAATTTTGAAAAATTATCACTCACTGACAGTTCTCACATCAAAACTAATTAGCAATATTATGGCTCTCCTCGTCCGTCTCTTGGCTACAGTTCAACAGCTGGACATGTGCACATAAACTTTGAACACAAGTAATGAAGTGACAATATGCTATGATAATGTACATGATAATTAGATATTTCATTGGTTCTTCATCTTCTGTAACTTGGATCATAGCAAGAAGATGTCAGATTACTGGAAAGAAATGTGACATTGTGAATGAAAAATTATCATAACCCAGCCTTACAGAGAACTTCAAAAAGGGTGAAAAAACCCCTTTGAGAACAGGGGCCTTGAGCCATAAAAGTAATGATTTATGCCTCTGCAGTTAGGCATGGTATCCTTATGTTTGGTGAAAACTGCAGCATAAGCAGTTTTAAATTAAGAACAAGGATTATCACTCTTTGGATTTAAGGGAGTAATTGATTCATTCAAATGTTTTAACATTTTCTAACATGTTCTAACACATGTACTAACAAGTAAATAAGGAAGTGTGATTAGTTTACAGAGAAGAGCTGGAATGTGAGAAAAATTTACAATGTTATATACTTCTTGTGCCTTATAAGACTCATCTTATCGGGATCATTATTAAATATAAGTAGGTCCCCGTAGTACTGTTTTTAATTTAAGGGTGTCAAAGCTGAGAAACATGGTGTACAAGCAAAAGCTTGCAGAGTAGAAATGAATGATTACATAATGAAACCAGATCTGCTGGTGTGAAGTTTCTTATCTGCACAGTCTGCTCACTACATTTCACAGCAACCTTACAATTCAAGAAACTCATTGTCAAGCAGCTAAGAATACATTAAGCAATGTTTGCAGCTCAACAAGAGAAGTCATTCCTAGTCATGCTTGTCCTTTCTAGCAGAAAGGGGAGCAAAAAAGAAAGGAGAGCCACGTCTTGTTCATTATCTGTAGAATGGATTTGTTTCACTGCAAATAGGGAGAGCTGTCCTGGAACAACCTAGGAGCATGTCATGCTGTGTGGAAATGTTCTCAAATGCTTCCATGCCTATTGCATGATTTTTCATGAAACAATATGCTTCTTAAATTATTTGGGAACATTTTGTCTTTTCCCTTGTTAATATTATATCCATGAGCCCAATTCACTCAAGGAAGTGAGGTTTTATTCATTTTGAAATACAAAGCAAAGCAAAAGAGATTAATAGACAATGTACTTCGTTGGTTAGAATAATTCTATAATTTTAATATTATAATTCTGCTCAACTTGCCCATTAGCCTTGCTCAGGTTGTGAAGTTCATAGCATAGAATAATTGCCTTCGTTGGTGTCTTCTCTATGTGCAAGTAGGCTGCAAGTTCTTGGGGTTTACAATGACAGCAATTTCCCCCTGTAACTGCAAATATTTCCACTGCTGTGAGGTGCTTCTCCACTCTGTGAGCTCTGTGGGTGTCACTAAAGAGGTTTAATTATATGCCACACATATGCTACCATCTCTGCTTTCAGTCTTTATACATGGGCTGCCTGAACTTAAAACCCAACAATTTAGGTATTTAATTTTGGGGCTGTTTAAAATACTGTACCAGTTACCAGCAGCTCCCAGATGATTGTTCTCACAGCTGTTCCGAGCTCTCATGGAGTGAGAATGCAAACTGGAAAACCCTGGTGTAATACAGTGATAGCTTAGGGCAGGCAGAGAAGATGAGCTGTCATCCAAACTTTGAGCACTCTAACGGCATAAGAAGCACCCAATTCTCTGATAATTTGGTGGTGTGTTTTGATCATCATGAACTATTTGAAGTGAGCAGAGCATGAGACAGACAGCAAATGCACATGCTAGTCAATGGTGAAATGGGAGAAGGTCCCCCAGACTTCATGGCATGTGTTTCACAAAGACTTGTTCCGGTGTTTGCCAACCTCCACTAAAGGTCAGAGTTTCTTTGCATGCAACCACACTACTCAAAATGCCCACAGATCAAAGCTCATATGATCTAGTTTTAAAATTCACCTGAAAATTCTATGGGGCTATACCACATCCAGCCCAATTAACTGCTTCCAAAAAGATGAAGGTTTGGCTGATTATCTATAAATGTACATTCTAGACAAGCCCAGGAAAGGGGTTTATTTTCTGAAATTCCTTTGAAAAATATGCCCTCCACAACATACTGAGGAGGGCATTTTAGCTAAAGAATGGACAATCAGCATGCATTCATCATATAGCAATTATCATAGGATATACTACCTTTATTCTTTAACAAGTTCAACTGAGCTAAATTATATTAACCAAGAGGGATATTTTGTCAGAAAATCTAAAGAAATTGCATGACCCCAGGCATTGGTATGAAAGTGCAGAGCTTTTAGTTTCCAGATTTTTCAAGCCAATTTATGTACTTTTTTTTTGTGTCTGAAATACATTAGCACTCTATTGTCTAGTTTAAGAACATAACAGTTGAAAGAAAATTATTTTGATTTACCTATCCAAACATTTTCTACTGCTGTTATCCCTGCAATTATCTGAGCAGCCTCCATCTAAAAGAGGCTGAAAGAGCAAAACCACGTATATATCTGTAGGTATTTTTGCCTTCTCAGAACTAGACACACTTCTCTCGTTGAACATTGTTTTTTCTTTGGTAGGAAATAGAAATTGCTCGTGGTTAGCCAAGGAAAGATAGTCTATGTGTTTACAAGGACCGCATCCTTCAAATACCAGATGCTGAACAAGTTCATTCATTTCAGTCATATGTAGGAGGCTTCCAGTCTTAATTAAGTCCTAATAACTTTCAGAGAAGTAAGGAACTGGATTTATGCTATGTGCCCAAATCCCACCACAGGAAAGCAGATGAGACAGTCCATCCCACATTCAGCTGGGCAGCAGAGTTCCAGCTCATGAGTGGTCACACCAGTTCTGGCCTGACGGTCGTCTCGAGTGTAGCTCCATGCCATCCCTGGCACGAGTGGTGTCTTCCCCAGTGGGTACACTGAAGAAGTCACATGGAAGAAATGTGGGTTTTGAACGGAGAAGGAGGAAGCATTAGGACAACGAAAATATGCAATTTCATTTGGTTTCATCATTCCATTGAAAAACTTGTTTAAATGAGGCATTTGCTTTTGTTGCTTCAGGCGTAGAACCACTGTATGTATTTGGGCTTTTATCTTCTGGTGGAGCTTTTTAAGATTACCATTACGCCATGATGGTGAACAGGCATGATGAATGCTCAAAACTGCAAAGTCAATGATAGCCAAGGCTGCTTAGCACTTTCTGGAGGAAAATGGTTTCATCCAGGAAAATGAGCCTTGGATTGGGTCGCAAATTCCAGTTTTGCCATCGGTTCCCTGCATGGCCTCCAGCGAGGATTTTGTTCCACTTTCATGGACATCAAATGGAGATAATGATGCATTTCATCTCATAGCAGCCATATGATCATTAAAGTTCGTGATTCATTTGGACACCGTTGTGCTCCAGTATGCTCTGGAAAGGATCATGAGGAAAGAAATAATTCTGCACTCATTCCATGGTGTAGCCACTAGTTAAGCAACAGGGATAAAAATAGTGAACAGATGTTGGATTCTCTAAGCATACTGCACTACAATGAATGGAGCTGGGAACAGGGAAAGAATATTGTTGTGCCATTAGGGACTGGCACATATATGGTGCCAAATTAAAGTTGATGGACAGCCTCATTTTTGGCATTTCATAATTTTGAATGCTTGGCTTTTCAAGTAGAACATTATTTCCTAACTAAGCAAAAATGCAGTTTCAGTCACCTGTACTGTGAAAAAAAAGTCCACTGAAAAATACCCATCAAGTAATAGCACGTGGTTAGAATTCATGCTATCTAGAACGGGCAGCAGTTGTTGGCATATTAAAGAGGTTAAGAGGCCACTGGCTGATGTGTGTTTCAATCCAGCAAATGAGGGGCATGGAAGAAACTCCCACTGCTGGATGTGCCAAATCTGTGTAGGTAACCTGTAGACTTTGCTCTCTCAGCAGTCATTTGATAGAGCACTGGAACACTTTAGCTTTGAGGCATGAATCTCAGCTTTCCTACATTAACTCATATGTTTGACACTAAGCATATCTTAAGTACTGTGTTGGATTGAGACTGTTTTTTGTCAGCCTTGTAGTTTTCCAAAACTACCAAATTTTCTCTGGGCCTTACCCTTTTATAGATACATCTTCACTGTAATTGAGAGATATAAACTAAAAAATCATTGAAAATAAAGTCAGGACTCTTGAAATACATTATTTGTTTTAAAAAAAAAATCACATTTTCTGTTAAGTCACACTCCACAAATTCCAAACATCTTGACTAATTTTCTGAGAAGAAGCAGAATAGTAGGTCATCTGGGGGAAAAAAAAGGACTTGAGACTTCTTTGAAGTAGTTTATAGGAAGCTGCTGGAAGAAACTTTTTCCTTCAGGAGAAAAAGAACACAAAGAAAAAGAACCTTGGTTGGTATCCATACATGTCGTGTGACAAGCTGCTTTTTGAAAAGACTGTTTATGGTTGTTAAAACTTTATACGCATCTAAGAACCAATTTTGATGAAAAAGCTCTCTGATCTCTAGCATGCACACAATCACATGTAAGCCAGAAAGCATTTGCTAGGCCCAGCAAAAGGAAGTAATGTCAACAGTAGCTTTGGGACATTTTAAATAAACACCTTCAGTTCTAAACTGAACTTCTGTATATGCAGTCTGTAACTCTCTGTTCTGTAAGTGATTTTCCTTCTGCCAAGAACTGGATTCTTTGGTGTTTTGCATCTACGACAGCAAGAAACTGCACAAGTAGCTCAGAAGAGATGAATCCTGAGCTCTATGACCAGCCAGCTTGCTGTTAGGAAGAAAATGTCCTTCATCTGGAAGTTATGTGTGAAGAACTTACTATGTCTGTCACAGAGACAAATCACTGACTCAAAGCTGCAACAGCTTGGAAAAGGAGTGGCTTTGCATTTTGTGGTCCACAATACTTTATCCCACTGAATTTGCTGTTTGAATGTTTGAGACAGGGTTAATATTTAAGAACTACCTCCATGACGAAAGCAAATAAACACGCTTAAAATTGTTGAGATCAACGCCATCAGTTATAGGATTGGATCAAACAAACAAGGGACCAAACTGCAGACTACATAACTTCTGAAGTAGTCAGGTACTTTTTGTTTCTATAAATTAAATGACAGACTAAAAAATAGTGTTTGGTTTGTACACTTAACAGAGTATCTTAAAAAGATATTTAAAGAAGTTAAATTTCTATAGTAGAATGTCTTACCAGGAGAAAATAGGAGAAAATAATAAAAAGAGGCACTGAAGAAACACAAGTAGGTACTGATAGAAAATCAGCACTTCATTTTAGGCTACAACAATTTTCATCATGACTGGACTGCGAGATGTCTGTGCTGAATTAGTTGCTTGTGAATGATATAAAGTGTACAGCCTGAAAATATTATCTCTGACATAAACAGTCTGTTCACAAAATGAGGTACTCGGACGTAGAAAGATTTGGTACATAACTCATGTTACCATGGTGAGATGGAAAGTGAGATAAAGATTGTAACTGCACTCCAAGTACTCCAGTTGGAAGAACAATACTGAACCTAAATATGTAACCCAGTGGCAGTTTTATGTACTCTCTTGGCAGTACTTTGAAAACTACCAAATAATCATCTTGATAGCAGACATTAAACCAGATGCCCCTTTCCTTGCTCATTGCTGCTTATGGAATTAGCAACATTTAAATTGTTATTTTCAGTTTGATTGTTATTCAGCTTGCAAAAAATTTCCAAATATAGCAATCTGATATGGGTATGGCTCATTATTTTCTTTAATTAGTTCACCTCTCTCACTGGCTATGGAGCTTAATGGATTAAAAAACCCAAACAAGCAAAAAGCAGAGAACCTGAGCTTTTGAGACATTACGTATGGACAAGTGCAAAATTATTTACTGACAAAACCACCTGCAGCTACCTTTTAGAAGGGTATATTAAAAGCATTAAACACAGACATTCAGTTGCTGGGATTTATGCCTAGAGTGAAGTCTTTATTTCCTTTTATGTTCAGACAGTTTAGAGAGGTGTAGGCAACGAGGTCTCCGCAGAATAGAGGCTGATGGAATAAACCTGCAGCTTAACTAGATCCAACTGACAGTAGCTTATGACTGCTAACAATGCAGAAAACAGGCTGCAGTGGTTTAGATGGCCACCACAAATAAAAATAAAATTATGCAAAAATGGTAAATAACTATAGCAAAAAGAAGCAGTGTGTATGTAGAACAGCAGTACAGTGATGAAAACTGGCACGGAGCCAGGAGTCATGCCAGTCTGAAGGACAAGAATGTCTTGGGAGCTGACCAGAGCAAGCATAGATAAGCTATTGTCTTTGTCCCTTAGCTGATCAGCCAGCTGGCAGAAGTGCTCAGACCCCATTCCCTGGCTGCCAGCTCTCTGTGGACTGAGTGGTGCTGCTCCTCAGGAAGGATCTGGCACAAAAGGCACATGCAGCCAGGGGCAGGTCAAGAACTGGAACACCATGATGGGATACACACTCAAGAAAGAAAATGGCTTCAAGGGCACTGTAATCCTGCTTACAAACCAATTAAAAAAAAAGAAGAAGAAGAAAAAAAGATATGCTTTTCTCAGTGAATGACGAATCTAAAGACTGTTTTGTCTGCAAATACAGGTAAAGTGATTAAAGCATTAAACCCAGCTTCATTTTCACACAGTCATAGTAGTCACACACTGTCTTCCAAATATGTTATTTCCACACTTTTCCTTAAAAAATGATGTCTGAAAAAACCACTATTTTGTTTAGCAAAATACATTTTGATTTATTATTTATCAAATACAATTGGATACAGATTGAGTCTGACAGATAGGGGTTTTTTTGTTTTGTTTGGGTTTTTTGTTTGTTTGGTTGGTTGGTTTGTTTTGTTTGGGTTTTTTGTTTGTTTGTTTGTTTGTTTTGTTTTGTTTGGGGTTTTCTGTGGTTGAGAGCAGGGCCACACCTATAAAACCATGGTCCAAATACCTGCAGAACAGAGGAGAAATGCGGGTAAGATGATACAGTATTGCAACAGGAGCTACTAGCTTTCCCAGTAATGAAGACTGGGAATCTCCATTATTGTTCTTTAGCCTGCTTGAAACTTAAACAAACCTTATCCATGCCAGGTGTCTGCCTCAGGCTGAAAAGCTCTAAAACCTGTCAACAAGACCTGTTCAACCATTTCTCAATAATAAACTAGTGTGGGAGGGAGGGGGGAAATGACTGTCTCAAGTCAAAGATCAAAAGCCTTTAGACTGGAAAGGTTTGAAATCCTGTGCTTGGCAGCAGGATCTTGAAGACTGACACAGGGTAGCACACATCAAACTTCATGTACCCATAAAAAATCCTTCAAATTGGCCAGGTTTTGGATGCCTCAGTTCAAACATTAATTTTAGCAACTCGCAGTTAAAACCAGTTGTAAGAAAGACACGCAGTTGCAACGTAAATTCCAATACAATCTCCATATAAATGAGACTGAAACTATTATTTACTTTGATCGTAATACGGCTTGCTCCAATATATGGCCTCATGGTCTGCTTAAGCCATACAGAAGCACTGAGGTTGACAAAAAATACATAAGTATGGTAAATTTAGTTTGTTAGAGAAGCTTTCCCTTTTGAATGTGAAGAGAGAGAGGAAAGCGCATTTCCATGTCTTCTGTCATTGCTATGAAATTGTGCAGCAAAGAATGCAGTGGAAAGCATCTACATTTTCAGCTGAACGTGTAATGAGTGAATAAGTATGATGCATATTTATGTCTACATGCATATTAGCTGTATTTCCAGGTCTGCTGTAAAAGTTATCTTTTCCATCCTGTGTCCCACCACAAAAAATAAGAAGCTGGCTGCATGTGACAAAGTTCATGCACAGGAATGAACTCTAGAAGGTGCAGAGGATGGGATGAGTCATGATGACTGAACTTTCTTGCTTAAGTGTGTTAACAGAATGGAGACTTACTGTTACAGTTTACAAAAGGTCACAGAATGCTTTTTGTTTCAGTTTTCCTGCTTTGTTCCACATGTAAGATGCAACAAATGCTGCTGCTTTAAATGGTTGTTACAAATTAAATAAATTTTAATGAAGAAAAACTAAATGTGTCAAATTAACATCGATTTATTCACAATTGTGTCTAGTTGTCACTCATCACTTTAAACATCTATGTAATTTGGTATCTATGTTTCCAAGTCATATCTTTAGTCGCATTTCTGTAGCTGCAGATACTGTTCAGTGTGGTACAGGAAAAGTACATTTTTTAACCTAGATAAGCTAAGAATCATAAGGATTTTTAGTTAAGGGTGACACAAAACATTATGGTGAGTTATCGACATAAACATAATTAGGAAATTCTAGCACCTTTCAGAACTTCTGTTTTAGAAGCATTTAAAACACACAAAAAAATGCTTTCCGAGGGCAGCTTATGCCTGGGTGGTGCCTACTGCAGAGTTCACCCATGCCTAGCTGGAGATGCTATGGTTTGCTGCTGACTGAGTAAATCCTCTCATCTCTCCCCACCTTCAGATGCTCACAGCCTCCATGCTCAGCTGTAGGTGCTATAGTTAATCTTCACCACACAGATCATTGCCTTGTCTTCTATGCTGATGACAGATGAAAATGACCTTGACTTTATGGAAGAGATCAGGTAGAGTCACTGTGGATGGAAAGTAAGGACCTTGCACGGAAGACCTTCTGTTTCCTTCCTAGCACATGGCTTGGGAGTACTAAGAAGAATTGAGGGCACAGTTAGTGAATGTGGGAAAAGGTGTTGGGGGAATAATGTCCACACACAAGCTAGAGTGAACAGCTAGTAAAGGAGTAAGGTTTATCATAATAATTCCCTCAGTATTTCAACAACTATTCCATCTTGCTTATCTGAATCCCAGTCAATGGCTGTCCTCCCTCCTGGCCTCAGTCTTCAGACTTGCAATGATGCTCTATTAGTATTTACCTATTTTGCCATAAATCTGCCTGCCAACAACCTTCTGGGGTCTCATTGCACTGGTTCAATACTAGAGTATTGAACTATTGTCTTCTTCAGAGTGCTGGTAATGAAAGGGAAGAATTTACCATTCTCATACACAAAGAGGAAGCAATAAATATTTGCAGTGGAGACAATTCAAAAGCTGTTTCTCCCAGTCTGTTGTGTATGCAGATGTAGATTTATCAAAATAAGTCAGGGAAGAAATCAGCAGACCTGTAGCACTTTAATTACTGCTTGCTCCTACTTCATGTGTTGCAGTCACAGGCAGATGATGAGAGAGCCTCTCAGTCACCCAGTGCCTCAGCAGTAGGGTATCCATTCACCTCCTGATAACTGAAAAGGCACAAAAGTCTTTTCAAAAGAACGGAAGTAACGATAAAACTAATGTAGCCCAGAATGTGGGTAACAGGAAGCCTGTAACTGGGGAACAAGTAAGCTTGATAGCCACGTGAAAATGGTATTCCAAGTCCATCATTTACTTGCATACATTACAGGTGAGTTAGTCCAAGGAAGACTATCCCATCCTCTGAGCAAGACCATCAGGACTTGTGAAAGAAGCTTCTGCCTGTGATTATCAGGAGTCTCTCCAAGAGTTTGCCAAAGACTGGCAATCGTGACTGTTTGACACGACCTCTTCATGACTGGTTTCTCTGACTCTTCTAGGCAGAAGGGTCCCTCCATTACTTCACTTTTTAAACCATTATTTTACTGGCTTTAAATAAAAATTTATTTTTTTTTTCTGGATTCTCTAAGATATATTTATGGTTGTCTAATAATAGTTTTGCATGCATGCATCCAAGATATATTTTACAACTGACACAAAAACAGTACCTGTATTTCTCCAACTACATCTTTCAAGTATCAGTAGAACTCTCTTCTATGCTGAGAATGTAGCAAGAACGTTACAAGTTCAAGCCTGCATCACTCAGTTAAATTTGTGGTCAGGAGACAAGAGTGTGTCATAGTTCCCGGCAGGAAGTGAAGCCCCAGGCAGGCTAACGCTAACACATAATCTTAGCTTTCTGTTCATGGGTGCCCTCATACAGCTGATGGACAGCATTTTCAGTGGGCAAAAACTAGGCATGCATTTGTAGACTGCAAACTCATATCCAAGTTTCAATTAACATTAATTCAGTCCTACTGTGTAAATGCTTTGTTGTCCAGTGTTTTACTTGACCATAGAAGCATTTTCCCAAAATATCCCCAGCCTTGCATTCCTACCTTGGTCTCTACTGTTTGTATGTTATTGTCACTAAAAGCACTACTTTGGGACATTTCCCTTAAAACCCACTGTTAAATGAAAGCATTCAGTCACCTGTGCTGCTCCAGCAGTATGCTCTGTCTGTGGTCACGGTATTCACGTACAATGCAGATTTATTTTTGCCCTTGACTTTCAGGAAACACTACATGGAGCAGAGGAAGTGCTCTGTGCATCCCCCACCAGATCAAAGAATAGAGATAGATGACACGGCATGCAAACCTGCTCAGTCAGAGTGTCCGAGCAGCTCTGCATCCTCATATGCACACAGGGAAATTGTCCATGTGTCGTACTTGCACTTCTTCAGCTACTCACACCATCCCTTCAGCTATGAATCTGACTTGTAATGCAACTGCAGAGTAAGTTAAAATTACTCTGCAGCATCTCTCTGTTCCGGGCAAGAATGTGCCTCCTGCAGCTTTCCTGGTCTAACTGGCTGAACCTGCCGCTGGTCCCTTTCTCACCACCAGCTGACAAGTAGAAACATGAAAAATCTCTCCTTCGCTTCAAAAGAGAAAAAGTTCAGAAGAACAGAAAAGTGAGTATGCAGGAAAGAAATCATGAATAAAAAAGGGTAAAAAATGAAAGGCCTAAACCGAGGGCAGGAGAAAAATAACATTCATGGGATAAGGAAATAAAAATAGAGGTAAAAAAACAAAGAAAAAGAAGGCAAAAAGGGAAGCTGTTAAAAAATTTACAGTTGGTATGATGAAAATAGAAGGGAGATAAGGCAAAATGGTGTTGTAGAGGAAGTGGAGGAGAGACTAACATGGGGAAGATTAAAAGAAGCAGTCTTGAAGGAAGAGAGATACAAAAGACATTATGGATCAGAAAAAAAGGAAGCTACAGTGTTGCCTTACAAGCTAAACTATTTCACCAGTTCATTGTGTAATGATCATGAGGCTATTAAAATTTCTGTAGCATTTCCAGTGGCTAGCCAGTTCCTTAAACCCAGCTGCTGTTGGAAGCCAAGCCAATGTTCTGACATATGGATAAACACAATGTAGCAAAGGAACCCAGGCAGGCTAATACCAACAAATAGCAACTGTAAAAAAAAAAAAAAAGGTTTTTTTTATTCAAACCAAACTTCAACTTTTAGGATGAGAGGGTACCAAAAGCCTGTTTTGTAAGATACACATTTCTCTTCCTTATTTCTGAGACCTCCAGTGCACAGAAAGAAGAAAAAACCCCCACCAAAACCAAATAGCTTTTATTTCATATTTGAAATATAAAGCACACACCCTATTTAAAGGGAACTAACCAGATAAGCTAAGTAACATGGCCAAAAATAACCCTTTCCTGGTCTCCCAGTGCAGGTAACTGAAGGTAAAATATAATGTTGTTATCCCAATTACTGTACCATAATGTCAACAGCTCTTGTTCAATAAAGTGCATTTGCTGACATTCAAGTGACAAAGGGAAGGCAGTTAAAAAGTAGAACTGTATGTAAAAGACCAAGTAACACAGACATTTAGCTCACAATATGAAGATTAGGCGGGTGTTGATTATATTTTATTCTATAACCTCATGCATGATAGATTGCACTGCCCCAGAGACACAGGACTGCAAATGACAGAATTTTTCCAAGCTGTTTCACACAGGTATCAGCTGGTTTGATGAAAATTAATATTAATGAAATTAAGGCAAATTATTAGTTCAGGCAAGATCTACTGCTATATGTTTGGCATTATGTAATGTAATTAGTACTGATTAAACTATTAATCATGGCAAATTATCAGTCACATTTTGCCCTCACTTTTTTATACTGACGCTTCTGGGAACAGATGATGATTTTTATCGACTTCATTGGTTTTGATGTTGGTTCTAATTGCTCAAAATCAGTATGTGAGAAAAAAAAATTAAATTACAGGCTTCTTTTGCACTGTTGATATAAAACCTACGCATCCTGAAGTACTTGTATTCAGTTTACTACTACTAGTACAGTTAATAATAGCTCATCTAGTTGATATGATAACTCTATCCCAACCAAAATGAGAATATCTGTCTTGCCTTGCTTGTACAAAAAAAAAAAAAAAAAAAAAAAAAAAAAAAAAAGTAGCAGGAACAGAGGAAGTAATGAGAGGAATGAATTTCTATGGCATCAATAAATTTCTATGACATGTAAAACAAAAATGGTAGTAGGCAGGACTAACAAATGGCAATAAATACATAAAATTTCGCTCCCATCTATGCAAGCAAAAACAATTTATCTAATGTTATGAGAGGCCTGCAGTCAACATGCAAGTGTTCCACACCCTGGTATATAATTCCAAAATGTGCCTAGTAATCAATTAATACAAGTCACCCAGAAGGTAGGAAAGTAATGGAATTACTGTCTCACAGGTGGGAAATGAAGGCACAAAGACAACATCTAAGCCTGAGGAACAAGGCTTCTGCATCCATCCCAGACCCTAGCCACACCCTTACATGAGCATGTGACAATTCATTTCCACCCCACTTTGGTTTTTGCAAGAAGGAGGAAAACTTTGGCACCTACCTGGGAAGAAATTTCAGTACATGCCAGCCAAATTCCCTGTCTGAGTAGTTGTGACCAAACAGACCTCAGTCCAGATACAGCTAGAGAGGTTTACCAGAACCCATAGCGGTTAAAGTACCTGTACCTGAAATAATATTGTCTCACATCCACCTTCAGCCTTCCGGATAAAGACAGTCTTACTTGCTTGTCTCATCTCTTGACAGGAACCTGCGCTGCCCTGAGCCTCCCTCCACCAAGAAAAGAAAGAAATCTAATCTCTGAGTTATAGTCTTCTCCCAGTTTATATTCTGGTATCATTACTGCTGGGCAAGTAAATACTAATTACAACAATTGTCATGGAGTTAATATAGCATGACAAATTAACAAATTTAAACCAAAATCTCCAAACACAACTTCTCTCCAAAAATGCTGTCTTTTTTTTTGCCTTATTTTGCCAAACACCTCTTCTTTTCACCTACTCCCATCACACTGCATGCACCATCTTTGCGTGACATGGAAATATGCATTCTCCTAAAGCCACCTGAGGATATCTGAACCATTTTACTGAAGCTACTAATTTAAAGCACTGCAAAGATACCAGTATGCGCAAAAAACTGTTATAGTTTCAGGAGCAACTGATGATTATTTGATGGATGTTGCCATATATTTTAACCTCTACTTCCTTTCCCACTGGGGGCATCCCTTCACTGCTACTCAGACCTTCCCTTGGGTTACCTGCCTCTGTACACTAACACCGTCCAGACAGCCAAGTAACATTTCCCCTTTGGGGTGGCTGCCATTGCTCTCCGGCACAAAATAGTTCTGTTTCAGTATTTACATGATAAACAAACATTACAGCATGGAGACAGTACCACTGAGCCGCACAGCTTCATCCTCTTGTTGCAGGCACGGTACTACATGATCCTGGGGCCGGGAAACTTGTTTTATGTTGGTTTCTAACAATGTGTCTGTTTCAGAGAGGCTGTGGATGCCCCATCCCTGGACGTGCTCTAGGCCTGGCTGGATGGGGCTTCGAGCAACCTGGTCTAGTGGAAGGTGTCCCTGCCCATGTCAGGGGGCTTGGGGCTGGATGATCCGTAAGGTCCCTTCCAACCCAAACCATTCCTTGATTTTATGACTGCCTAGGGTAAAATTTAAAACAACCTGAGAACAATAAGAAATATTTTATTAGATCCATTTAAGAACAGGAGGGAACCAAATTTAGCTGTAGGTGTTTGACGGGAATCCTGCGGATGAGAAGGCGATTTCTCCCCTGGTCACCCGAGCCTTTTCCGCGAAGCGGCCATCGCTGCGTCACTGCTGCCGCCCGGGCGCGGCCCCGTTTGCCCCGGGCGGGCTCGGCACGGCCCTGCCCGCANGCCCCGGGCGGGCTCGGCACGGCCCTGCCCTGCCCTGCCAGCACGCACCCCCAGGCCGCACTGCAGGGCCTGCGAGGGCGGGGAGGTGGCCGGGCCGCAGCGCCCTGCGCCTGTAGCTTCCCAAGCTGGCCCCTGGGAATGGAAGCTGGCAGCGAGCACGGGCCACTGGAACCCTCCTATTGCTACATATCCTGATAAGGCCCTCTCTGCCATAAAACACTCTTTGCCAGGCAGTGGGGAGAGAACCCGGGTGATTTCAGGGACTTCGCCGGGAGAAAACTTCGCTGCCACCACCACCACTCGAAGGGTGCACCGACAGAGAGCTGACATTTCCCAACCCGAGCCCTCCTGTGAGGCCCCCCCCCCGCTCCGCCCCCCCGTCGCTCCCCCGCCGCTCGCAGCCCGGCCCGCCCGGAGCAGCCGCGGGGGAACTCCCTCCCACCCTGGCCCTTTCCCGTTCCCACCCTGGCCCTTTCCCGTTCCCACCCGGTGTCCCGGAGCGGCAGGGCGGGCCAGTCCCTCCCCCTGCCCCTCCCGCTGCCCTGCCCCGGCCGCTATAAGCCCGCGGAGTTTCCGCGTCCTGTGACTGCAGTCAGGTGGTGACTGGCGCTCCCCGCTCCCTCCCACCCTCTGTCCCGCTCCGTCTTCCCCCGCCCGGCGAGGGCCGGCCCTGCGGGGAGCCGGCTGGGGAAACTTGGAGGAAAGTTGCTGGCTGGGAAAGTTTAGAAGCGGGAGAGCCGCGGCCCCGGCAGCCCGGCCTCTCCGCCGCGCTCCACGGGAGGGAGGGAGGGAGGG
>VZTG01006663.1:1731770-1760756 GCA_013397845.1 Melanocharis versteri | reverse complement strand
GGAGGGAGGCCCGAGGATGGCCGGCGGGGAAGGAGCGGGCAGCGGCGTGCCGGAGTGCCGGGAGCACCTCTTCAAGGTGCTGGTGATCGGGGAGCTGGGCGTGGGCAAAACCAGCATTATCAAGCGCTACGTGCACCAGCTCTTCTCCCAGCACTACCGGGCCACCATCGGCGTGGATTTCGCGCTCAAAGTCATCAACTGGGACAGCAAGACGCTGGTGCGGCTGCAGCTGTGGGATATCGCAGGTACGGGACGGGGCGGGCTGCTCCCTGCAGGCTGCGCCCCGAGGGCGGTGCGAACGCGGCTGCCGGGGGCTCGGCGCACGGCCTCCGCGGGGGAAAGCGTGGTTTGGCTGGGAAATCTGTCTTCTTGGTTTTCGTCTTACCCCTGTTATCAGCAACCTCTCATTCTTGCCTTTGAGGTGTAAGAAGAGGGAAGTCTTGATGTGGGAGTGAAGTTTTTCACTTTTTACAGGCTTTACGCTCTCCCGTTCGCAGGCTTCGTGGGGCTCTTGGCTTGGCCCAGGGTTTTGTAGCAGTCCTCAAACAGCTGCTTTGCTCTGACTGCCGCATCCAGGGCTCCCAGTGTTCCTGCTCACACTGCTTGTCTGGGTGGTGGTGGCCTTGGTTATGGCTACTGCTGAAATTAATTCAGTGTTATGGCTCTGTAATGCATCTAATGCACCATGCTTTACAGGTTAACTCAAGGTAACTCAAACAGCTAAAATTGTCGTTAAAGGAAGAATGCTTACACTTTGCGTGCTTGGAGTCACCTGGTTCATTTAAAAGTAGTTTGCATCCCTGCTGAATCGAGTGAGGGGCTAGAACTTATTGTTATGCTTATTGTTATACTTATGTTACTGTTATGCTTAGTTCTACATTCAAATCACAAATTTGTGTATTGGAAAAGTACTTTGAGCACCTGGAGCAGAAAAGTCCTGTTCACTTGTCCAAACCATGCATTATTCTTTTCCTATGTATATAATTCAAACCTGCTCTTTAGCGTCTCTGTTACCAGGACTCCAAGTGTATACCTACCACCGTTAACTTTGCTTATTCTGTGGTGTTAAATGCTACAGAACAATCTCTGTTTTGCTGTGGTCTTGTAAGAAGTCTGTCCCTGAGCTCCATAATCACCTTGGTTGGTATTGCATTTCTAGTTTTGTGTGCAACCCAGGTGTTAGCTTGCAGCTTTCCTCATGCCTATCTACCACCCTCAGAATATCTCTTTGGATATGAAAAAGTAGACTTTATTTCAGATGCTGGTGTTTAAGTTTGTGCTACTGGAAGACACAAGGGGAAAAACTGGTAGTTACTGTTTCCATGAACTTTACATGTATCAGTGGAAGCTCAGAAATGAGGAAGTGTAACATGTGGCTGCTGTAACCCTGTGACAGACCAGCTGTACCTCAGCTTCTGGTATTTTTGCTCTAAAACGCTTCAGATATGATTCCTCAAACTAAAAAGCTTTCTTACTGCCATATGCTGAAATACACCATGGATCTTTCTGTTGCTGGCCTGTAGGGCAAATGAAAATATTTTCGAATTGCTGTTTTGAAGAGCAAGTAATATGTTGGCAAGCTTTCTCTTCTGATGTGTTCCTTTTGTGAATCAGTTTTAACTTTCTGTGACTCAGTTAACAGTATCAGTACAAACTGCTGCAGTCCTCTGGGTATATTTAGTGAGCCTGGGGTTCCAAAGATGGAAGAGGGGAGGGTATTGGCATCCTGGGGTTTGGCAAGCTGCCATGCTTGTGTTTGACTTCTCAGCATTTCGTTGCTCAGACTTGGGTAGGCTGTGTGCTTTGCCAAAGCAATCTGTTTCAACAGGATAGGCTTAGCTGTAACTTGTCACAAAGTTTGGACAGAACCTATTTACAGTTTGGGAAGTTCTATCAATACATCCATACATTAATGTCAAGATCCAGAAGACAGTGTTTTTCATTCTTGATTATTGCACTTAGTGTATTTTTGACACTGCTAGGTGAAGACTGAATTAAGAGCTGCTGATAAATCCCTGGAGGCTTGTGGTAAATTGGTTGAAGAATTAAAGTTTTTCCTGTCACTGAAATATTTTTCCAATTTATAAGACTTTTGTATGAAACCCCTGACAAATCTTTTCCTAGCAGAAATGAAAAAGGAAGATACAACTGTTCTGCAGTTTGCACTCCCAACTCTTAGTCTAATCTGCTAGTTAAGGGTATTCTGTTTCTGAAGGGGTGGGGGGATCTTGCCCAATGAAAATAAACCAGACCAAGAAGAAAAGTGATCTTGGTGATTTTTGGTTGGGTTGTGCTTAGCCAGTGTGACAGCAACAATTTGGACTGCTATAGCACTTGACATCTGAGAGTTAATTAGTAAAATAAAGAGTATTTTGTTATCCATAAGGGTTACTTGATGGTCTTAAAGCTGCTGAAGTCCTCAACCTGGGAGTGCATTCTGCAGCTGTTTATGTATACAATCAGGAATATTTCTAAATACCTGAGGATGTTAGCAGATTTACATTGAAGTTATTAGTTAAAGAAACAGGTTCAAAATGGCTTCTATAATCATAGAAAGTATTCTCTAAAGTGCTTTATTGAAGTGTAGCACAGTGTCTGAGCATGTGATAGTCATTCCTTTTTAACTCATCAGCCCAGCTGTCTTCTGGCTTTCAACAGCTGATAGATAATTTTGCCTGCTGGTGTGTGCAGACAAACGGCTTTAGATCTCTTGAAGAGATCTGAATCTTATGGTAAGTAATGTTACATGTGACTTCCCTGCAAGCAATATGGTGCTGGCATTCTGAATTGATTTTGATGCATTTAAAAAGGCTGTTGAATTAAAGTCTAACCCTTAAGCATAGAAAGGGATGTTATTTTCACTAGATCAAAGCTTGTACGTAACAGTTCATCATATGAAGCTTTCCTTAAAGAGCTAGCTGATGCAAACTAAGGTTTTGTACCTAAATCAATGATAAGGACTGGCCATGTAGTTCATGCATCAGCTAAAGATCATAATGCAGATACTATACTGGCTTCTGAGGTGGTTGTAGGAAAAGTGATAAATGTTTTGCTGTTTATTGCAATACAGCAGATTAGTGGGCCTGCTGTATTGCAATTCAAATTCCCATGCTAGCTGAGGTTGTTTTGTTTTGTTTTTTGTGTGATTAGATAATTCTGTCAAATAGAGCATGACCGTGTTACACTGCTTATGCTTTCTCTTTTTCTGCTGAAAATAGCCCTCTTGTTGTGTGGTACAAAGTAATGCAAATTCTTGCAGCATGCATCAAAGGGGAAGGGATGTAAAATGATGAAGAGGGAGGAAGGTTACTGTTGTGCCTAGACTTTTGTATTTCAGAGATAGTCAGGCATTTTAGTTTTTAGATGCAGGTTGTAACTTCTTGAATAAAGGTGATGAAAAAGCTTGAGAGTGAGACTGATTGGTCACTGTCAAATTATCTTGGTTACAGCATAAAGAAATAAGCATTCTGAAAGAAGCTGAAAGATTATATGCATGTTCATGCAGGAACTTTAGCTGCCCTTAGGCATTATTCTTGGGTTTTTTGTTCGGTTGGCTTTTGTGTTTTGTTGTTTTGGGTTCTTTTTATCTTGATGGGTGAAGTAATGAAAAATATATTTTTCTGGATAAATTCTGAAAGTGTTAGAACCAGGTTAACCACCTTTATCAAAGGGCATAAATGATTGGCAAAATAAATTGCATGTAGGAATGAGTCATTGTGGTAGAGAGATGCAAAACAAAGAAATCTCAATGATAGGGAAGTGCTTTTGTAGTCTATTTCAATACACTAGAGATTCCTACTTGACAAGTGTGCTGATTTGGTGAGCACTGCACTGACCACAGTATGCTTAGGAGGTGTATGTGGCATATTGATGAAGCTGTCAGGTGATATTAAAAGGACGCTTAAAGGATTTTCTCTATCATAAAAACTTTTGAGCTGGTCTAGTAAGACCAGCAACTGAGTAGTGTTAGCTGCTGCTTTTGTGCTCACATTGACTATCACTGTCACTCACATCAGCCTGTTTGAAGTGCAGTTTGCTGGAGGCAGGAGTGGTGAAGATCATAGATGACTGCTTGAGTTTGGCTTCTCATGAAGAATGTCACTAATGGCAACTGGTAGACAAATTTGGTTTTAAAGCTTTGTCTGAATTAACTTTGCTGTAATAGCATTCTTCTTCCAGGATTTTATTAGCATTTGTAAAAATATTTATTAAAATTAAGTAATGCTTTAGCTGGCAGAGCATGGCTCTGAAGTTGGCCAAACAGAAGAGGAATCATTGCACTTTGATATTGTAAACATGCTCTACAGGCTTTCCAGAGTTGAATGATAAGACTTGTAGCATGTAAATTTGGTACTAAAATCTTGTGTGTCTGCTTGAGAAGAACTGAACTCTAACTTGTTATAGGTATATACGAGTCCCCAAGAGGATGGAGAAATCAGATGAAGTATTTTGGTTAAATACTAAGTTGAGGAAGAGCTGGAATAACCCTTCTTTTCATGAAGACAAATGAGTGTTAAGATATATGAGTTGAAGTTAAGAGCAAGTTAACTTTCTAAATAACTTTTAGGCTTATCTATAGGAAGCTATGAGAAATGGGACAGAGTACAGGAAACCATGGATATGGCTGACTTTCAAAGGCATTCAGGCAGTTATAGTATGTGAGATAGTTTATTTCATGTGAAAACACTAGTTTCGAGCAGCTCTGTATTCCAGTTAGTCTGCACTTGTGCCACTGGCATGTCATAAAGGCTTCTAAGTTGCTTCTCTGTACTAGGGCATTAGCTTGTTTAATGAATTATGGACTGATTTTATTTATTTTTAAATAGGGTCTAAAGTGTTAATTGATGTTATGCATCCCTGAAAGTCTATAGGGAAACAACCAGAAAATTTCTTCTGTTCCCTGTCCAGGGAACAGCTCTGTGCCAGAGCCACGCATGCTTCAGTTGCTTTGCAGCAACGTCTCTCCTAAGTATGGAGAACTTGCAGGCAGCAGTCTCTAAAAGTAGTCAAGGTATTCTTGTAACAACTTGTCCTTAGCCACAATGCATGTTGAAGGGATTAAAATGGCAACTCTAGCAATGAAACCATGAAAAAATTGCTTAGCTGTGTGCCTGGTGCAAGTGAGCATAAGGTGGAGGCAAGACAATCCAGGCGTAACCTGCCCCCAAATGTGGGGATTTTTTTCTCACCACTGTAAATATTCTTAATGAGTGAAGAATGTGCACATAAATAACCGCATTCAGAAATGGATGTAGAACTTGGAGCTCAGAGCTTTTTCAGAAACTGGTAAGTTTTCTGAGGTTATTTCCTAGTTTATAGGGTGATGGAGGCTCCGGGAGCAGCTGCCTTCATGTGGAGATAGGAGTGCTATCATTTTGCTGACAGCTGAGGCAGGTCAGAAAGCTCCCAGTCAGGGCTAGAGAATCTTCTATGTGATTATGTCTGCAGACTCATGGAGATATGAAAGACTTAATTTCTGACCGCTTCGTGCTCACACATGTTTAAATATAAATCTCATGAGAGAAAATTTAGTTAAGGATTGTGCTTACTGGAAACATGCAAGACTAGCAGATAAAGATTGGGGATGGGAAGTAGAAAGTAGTTTGGGGCCTGCTCACGTAGGAAGATTTTGAATACAGAGGCAAGAAACAGAACTGAAGGTGTACTTTGTTTCCTTCTAGAAACCACCCCTCTGTGGGAAATCTTGTGTGGGTGTCCTTTCTTACGACTTTTCTGGAGTAGCTGGATTGGGGTTATGAGCTTTCACTTCAGAATGACTTGCTGTGCTTGGAGCTCTACAGCTAAATATCCAAATTAGTGCTGAATGTATTGAACTTGGGGTGTTTTTCCAGCTTTCAGACATCTCTGAATACAAACAGATTCTGGATGGTTTTTTTTTTGGGAATCTTGTTTAAATACACTTTTAATGAAATGTTATCAAGTGAGGTATGATTGTAGGTCTAAGGAAGGAATTTCCATGTCTTATCAGTGAGGTACCAAAGCATTCCTAATGGCAAAGGTTCTTTTGCTTAATGCTATGTTACATAGCCAGTCAAAGAACTGTATATGTTATCTTGGACTACGCCTTTAACCATTGTGCTGATTGAATTCCATAAGCATATGGGAAATGCTACTGTCTTGATGTTGATGTTGTAAGGTAGTCCAGTATGGTAATTTTGATTATGCAAGGCAGGACTGTTCAGTTAAATGGGAGAATTGAGGCAGATGTTCTTTGAATGTCTTGGAAATAAGCTTAGAATTTCCTCATAGGCCTTTCAAGGTGTTCTGTGAGAAATGGGGTTAAAGATGTGATCCTAAAAGACCACCTGATGTAGTACAGGCTTAAAAGAGAGTGTATTTATCTTACAGATACTTTTAATTTCTGTCAACAACGGAAATGCACTTAATGCTTGGGCTTCTATTCACTATGGAATAGATGGTGCTTCAGCCTTATTTTCAAACAGCTGTCACATAGCAGTTGCTCAGAAGTTTTGTGCTTCATACAAGATCACAATAAAAACTATTTCTCTGATACAGAGAATAAGGGATGGGTATACATCAAATGGACAGGGGAAATCTACCTTAAAGGCAAACAATACCTAAATTCTTAAGTGCAATACAGTAGACGGGAAGGAAAATAATATATAGCACTCAACATGGCTAATTTTTGGATTAGTTTATAAAACAAACGAGAAAGCTTTGCAGAAACAATAATCTTACATGGATCACCCACTTTTCTGAAGGCAAGTATTAACTAAATTCTTGCCCTTCATGTAATACTGACTCAAGTAGTCAGAAATTAAGCTGGTTTGACGAGTCGAGCACATTGCCCTTCAGAGACAAACTGGCGCAGACAATATTGAATATACACTTTTCTCTTAATGTATGGCATTTCCATGAATGTAAATCAAGCTTTATCAACTCTCTTTGCATCTTCACAAGTTGCGGCTTCAGAGTCTTGGTGCTTAACCTTATTTACATCTCCACTTTGCCTCCTACCAGTTTGGTTTTTTTTACGTGCATGCTGGAACAGAGTGCTACCAAGTGCATATCCACAAGTACAATTTGAGTTGGCAAGTGCTATAAAGAGGTAATTCTCAATTTATGACATAAAGGAAAGAAAATAATCTTAGCTGACTGGTTCCAGAAAAGGCATTAGCATGCTGTAAAAAATAAGATTCTTTCCCTCAGTAGTGAGTGAGATCACTGGATTCAGTCTCACAGCTGTCAGAGATACCTTCTATGAATTCCAGTAGTAGCCATTGCTTTGCTTTTGTGGTCTGCTGTAAATGGTTCCCTCCAAATACTTGCTTCAGAGGTTCAGAAGTGTGATATGCCATGTTAGAAAGAAGTGATTTGCAGGGAGGGAATGTCTGTTTATATTTTTGCATGAAAATATTGGAGTATCTCTTGTGAAATTCCTGCAGGTGTTAAATCTAGCATGACCAGCAGTAAACAGTGACTACAAAGCACAGGATGCTTCTCAAGCTACTGTGGTACAATGTTCAATATTCAAAGATCTCTTCTGGCTTTGGAGACACAAGAAGAGGATAAATTGAGTGAGATTATGCTTTGAAAAATGGTGGTATTTCAGGGCTTTATAAGAGCCTGCTTAGAAATAAATGTCTTAACTGTCTAGAGAAGGCTAGCAAACTCTCAGTAGCAGTGGCTTCTATGTTAGCAGGTAATGAAAACAAATAGTCCTTATTGTATGAATTTTAGCAGCTTTTCAAATAATAGATTGAGAAGTAGCCATTGAATGTCACTGCAAACTGCTTATGGGAACTTGTTTTTTAAATACTCCCAGGCTAGAGTGCTTGGTAGAGCAAAGTGGCAGCTATTTGATACAAAATTCCAATCACACACAATGTGCCATGACACATCGACCATTTTAGAGATTAACATTTTTTCAGTCTCGTGATAAAGTTGTTCTGGAGACAAACTGACTTTAGAATTGTTCTCCTGTGTGCTGTGCGATGCTGTAGTGCTGTACAGCATCACTGTGAAGTACACCATGCAGCTCTGGCTGCAGGGCAACACACCGAAGGATATGGATCAGGTGTCAGGCATGAAATAGCTTGACTCTGGCAGATTATTTGTTTGGGTAAGTCTTGTTAAAGCAAGGTAGGATGTACCAATTCATGCTGTTGCTGGCACTAATTGGACTATGTCAACTTTTTTGAATACTAATGCAGGAGAATCATTCCATACATGCTTAATTTGACAGCTAGTTAGAAATTGTTCAGCTTGGTTGCACTGTGATTTTCTGGGGATTGAAATCTAGTGCTTAAACAGGGACTTTCTCTCTCACTGTTTAGCAAAGATAAAGAAAAAATAGGTGGTTTCTTATACAAACATGGCTGTCGTACTGCTGCATAAAATACACTTAATTTTGGACAAAACCCATTGAACTCTAAGTGCAGGGTGTTGCCTCTAAACTTCTTAAAGACAGAACAGTAAACTGTTAAAGTTGGTTTGGACAATTGAATCATTAGATTAGCTCAAGACTACAGGCAGCAATGAAAAGTTTCAGTCTTGCTGTAAAATTCCTGGTGAGAGCTGTGCAATTTTTTGAGGGAAAATGTTCTATCTTTGTGAGAGAATGGCATGCCTTTTCTATTAGGTTGATAAATCATAGTTCCTGGTGGAAATCAGGTGTCTAACTTCTGAGCACTTGCCATGTCAGTGCTCTTGCTGTCTCATGGGTGGTGAACAGGACTGTTCTATGTTAAAGTATGACAGCAAACAGTGAATGGAAGGACTAGTCATTGATTTTGAAATTTCATGTAGTTAACAAATTGTTAGGTTAGAAACTGGCTGTGTTGGGCAATGGAGCTTGAAAGCAAACTGGTTCCTACCATTTCAGAATAAAATAGTGATTTCTGTGAACATACGGAAATACCTTGTGATATGATCTAAATAATCAAAATACTGCTGCACTTAAACTGATATTCGTCAGCAACTTTACAATGACTACAATCTCTTATACATAATGTGTCTGTACAGTACATTGTCAATGTCATGCCTCTGACACAGCATCGTTCAACAGAACTGCTTCAACTGCACCCTGCAGCTTTCTAACATAGACATAACCAGAGGATCAAAGGTTGTCTCTTACAATAAAGTGTGAATCAGTTGAACAGGGACTAACTGGCTTTTGCCCTGAAGACATTCTGAAGCATTTGGGAAAGGGTCAGTGTTGGGAAGAAGTCCATCCAGTGGTCAGATAACTTACTCATACCACCCTTAGTAAGAAAGTGCACTAGCAGTTGTAATTGTCTGAGACTGCTTTTGTCTGTTAGAAACTCTAAGTACTGTGAAGCTGTTTCTAGTACTTGTCTCATACAGGAAGACATAATATTCTAGTAATTCTCACTTCTTAGCCTGTCTGTGTTTGTCACCAGAACCACAAATACCACTTTTTCACCGTAGTGGAAAGTAAAAGTCAAGCTGGATGTTCCTTAACACTTACAGGTTTCTAACATCTGCTAAAGCTGCTAATGTCATAGAATCACAGAATGGCTTGGGCTGCAAGGAACCTTAAAGATCATCCAGTTCCAACTCTGCTGCCATGGAACTAGACCATAGGTTGCTCAGAGCCCCATCCAACCTGGCTTTTGAACATTTCCAGGGGCATCCACAGCTTCTCTGGGCAACCTGTTCTGGTGCCTCACCACCCTCACAGTACAGAATTTCTTCCTAATATCTTATCTAAACCTACTCTTAGTTTAAAACCATTTCCCCTTGTCCTGTCAGTACATGCTCTTGTAAATAGCCCTCTCCATCTTGTAGGGCTCCCTTAAGGTACTGGAAGGCCACAGGTCACCCTGAAGCCTTTTGTTCTCCAGGCTGAGCAATCCCAACTCTCTCAGCCTGTCTTCACAGGAGAGGTGCTCCAGCCCTCTGTTAATTCATGGCCCTCCTCTGGACTCACTCCAATAGGTCCATGTCCTTCTTATGTTGGGGGTCCCAGAGCTGGATGCCACACTCCAGGTGGGGTCTCACGAGGGCAGAGCAGAGGGGCACAATCACCTCCCTCACCCTGCTGCCCATGCTGCTTTGGATGCAGCCCAGGATACAAGTGATTTTTCTGGGCTGCGAGTGCACACTGCTGGGTCATGTCCAGCCTCTCATCCACTAGCACCCGTAAGTCCTTCTTGGCCCAGGTGCTCTCAATCTGTTCCTTCCCCAGCCTGTGTTGGGATTCCAACCCATGTGCAGCACCTCACATTTGGTCTTGTTAAACTTCCTGAGATTCCCAAGGGACCACTTCTCAAGTTTGTCCGGGTTCCTCTGGATGGCATCTCATCCCTCAGATATGTCAGCTGCACCGCTCAGCTTGGTGCCATCTGCAAATTTTTCTATGTCATTAAATAAATGCGTAGTTCAACACCTCTGTGGTTTTAACATGCGGCAACTTTACGCTTACAGCTTAAATGGGTAAGACTGAGGAGTGGGGAGCCATCTAGTATTAACAGTGTTGGAATCTGTCTACTCTCAATCTATGGCTGCTATCTGTGGGGAAAAAGCAGGTAGACACACTTGAACGTGAGCTGTAATATTGATAGTGGTTTGGTTAACCTACTTCTTGCAGAATAACAGATCCAATCTAATTAGGTAAGACAGTTCTGGGACAAGATGTGCTGGTTTGGGGAGATGGGGGATAGCTGTCAGCAGTGGTAGCTTGCCAGTGACATGTTTATGTATCTCTCTAAAAAGGAACTTCAGTCAACTCACACCTGACCCAGGTAGCGCTAAAATGTACATTAGATGTCTGGAGAGCTGGGAGATTCATCCTCAGGGCAGTTGTGGATATTTGCTGTATTGTGCCAAACATCCAGCTGGCATCCAAAGTGTGGTCTTTTCCTGCTGTGGCTCTTGAAGGGCCTAGGTGAGTTTTGAAAGTAACAGTTGTTCTAACTCAATTAGACGATTGAACTATGTTCCCAGCCATTTTGGATGGTGCTTTAGCTTAAATCTGTCACCCTGAATGACATTAACTTTACTGAGAGTTAGAGTTGTAAATATGGAATTGTCACTCAGGTGTTCCTGAAAAAAAAAAGCTTTCACTTATTGTTCAATTTATCTTTAACATCTACACTGAAATAAGCGCAAATGTCTCATGGTCCTGGAAATGGATTGAATCAATTTAGTTGTGGAGTTTGGCACTGAAGTTTAAATCCTGGAACTGTGTTTGCACACTGGTCGATAAAGTCAGAGTGGTTGATAGTAAGAACCTAAGAGCCATGGTGTTGGCAGTCGGAGTTAGTCTGTCCTTCTTGAATTTTGGTTTGAGTGACTATTAGTGGTCATGGTAAATAGTTGATCTGAGAGCCCTTCTCACAATGCAAGAAGATTTTTGAAGTATTTCCAGACTAAAAAATGGTTTATTACAATCAGTCACTGCAGCTTACTAAGCATTCCATGATGCCTGTGGTCACTGCAGTGTACAGTAATACAGTAATTGTTGATAGAAAAGCAGAATGGATGAAATGCACTAGTAGGAAGCTACTTCTATGCATTTTGAGCTAACTGAATTTGGTTCACTAGATCTGTTGGTCATTTTCTGTACTACTGCAGTTATTGCTGGATAGTTTTTTGGGTTGGTTTTCTAGATTAAACTTTTCCTGTGTGGCTTATTCCTTCTTTTTGTTGAACTTAAATTGCCTTTTCAACTATTTGAATTCTCATCTTCAGTGTTTTGAAGGACAAAATTGGTGAGAGATCCTTGATGGTATTCATAAATGGAAGACTTCCTGATATTTGTTAGACTTCTGGCAACTCTATTTTTTGGTCCAAGAAAAAAACTGACAAATTTCATTGCTGTGGTCTTCCAGTTAGCAGCAAACAACTTGGGAGTAAAGCTCTTCAGCTAGTTGTGTACTGACTTTTGGGAGACTGCAGTCTAGACTGTACATCTATAGTTTAAGGTTTTTTGATGTGGAGCTGCCAAACTTGTTAAAATCATTTTTTGAGCTCTGGCTACCCATGAAGCTGGTTAGCCTGTTAAAGATGGCTTGAATCAACATTACTTTAATGAAAGAAACTACTTGATCATTTTTGCAGTTGTCAGACTTTTATAACCCTTGATCATCTATCTCTTCCTCACTAATGACACAGCTTCTGGAGGATTCCAGAACTGTTAATCTCACCTGAAAAACTTGGAAGGACTTTGTCCATCAGTGTTCTGGACGAGATATTAAGATTTCAAATGCAACTAGGACAATTCTCTTGAGTTGTGTGGCTTCAGATAAGGTAAAGCCTGGATTTTTACAAGATAGGGAAACTCTTGCTATTCTGTTGGTACTGATGGGGTAAACCAATATTTACCTTTATAGCAAAAAAGAATAGCTGGAGAAACTTCTGGATGGGCCCTTTTACTCTCTTCGAGTAAGTTGTTAGTTGATATAAACTGCATATTAACTCATGTATATAGTAGGTAGTCTGGGAGAAGGAAGCCTGACAAATTCATTATTGCGCATATCCAGCAGTCATTTGTACACTTAAATTGCTTTTTCTAGCCCAAATTCCCATCATGTAGGAAGAGTTAAAAGTTGAAATAATGAGAGTGAAATAATAGGAGTGTAGAGTATCTTTTGCTAAATATACAGAACTGCCACAATGATGAGTCACACTGCTGTGATAAACAGGACACTAGTGTTTCTCCTTTACACTGGGAAAGACTGCTCTAGAAACTCTTTAAAATGTACTTCAAGGCAATGTTAAGATGATAACTTACCTTTTACAGTAAAGGACAAATATAAAGCTTCTAATGTCAAACCTGGTTATAATTTCTTTCATGTAGTTTTTAACTTACAGTTCACCCCCATTACAGTATAAACTGAGGAGTGAGAATAGCTCCCAAGTTCTAATGCAGTTTTAGACTCAACTTTATTCCTGTGGTGCTGCTGTAGGGAACTGTACTACTTCCTGATGCATGTCATTGTGCAAATACTTCACTTAAGGCTGTGGCAATTACTGGAAAATATGGTGACAATATATGCTGAGTCATTTCAATGTGGAAACTTTGTGGTTAGAGAATGCAGAACTTTGCATTGCATGAATTCACTTCCATACTCCCAAATTAAACTTCTGATCCCTGCGACTGTCCTGGAGCTTTGCTCCTCATTTATACCTGAGCTACTAAAACACTAAGGACACTTGTGTGGTACCACCAGGTTTATACCTAGTCACTGGACCTACCAGAATGATTAATCTTGTGATGTCCTTTCTATACTGCTGTACTAAGCAATTAGTTATCTTCCTGCTCTTTTATTTCTAAAATTATACACACCGCAGATTTTAAGTCTAGTTTAATCTGATCACTTTTAGCCTTTTTCTCCCCTGGGGGTATGATCCACTTTCTGTACTGCTCAACACTATTGTCACACATGGAGAAATGACTATAGCAAATATCCGGCTGGACAGAGGAAGGGGCATGACAAATATCTGAACTATGCGTGGCAGAAGTTGAGACATTTAGTTTTAAAAACAAAGAGAATGATGTTCAGCCTTGAGAATTTGGAGGAGTAGTGTTTTCTGTGAAGGTTTGTGGGGGTTTTTTTTGCAAGCAGAAAAGCACTTGCAAGAGCTCTGCCTGAAGGTCCTGTTAAATTTTCAAAAGGCTGTCTAGAATGGTCTGCATCCCCCTACAAGAAGCTCAGCATGTGCTTTGTCAGTAATGACAGGATTGTAAAGAAAGTCCATTCAGTTTAAACTGAATTCTTTTCCTGCCTCATGCTGTATACCTTCTACCAAACAAAACTCTTACCTCTTGGGCAGGCCATGTTTTATTGCTTCTGTCTTTGTTTGAAACACACTATATCCATCTTCATTAGGCCTCCAGACAGGATGAAAGAGCAGTTGTAAGGTAGCATTTAGGTCAGGTTTATTGTTAGTGGATGTGAATTCTAGAGGTGAAAACAGCTCTATGATAACCTGGTTTGGGGTTTGGGTTACTCTAGAAAGGGGAGCACTCATATTGGGCTGTATCTCACCTATTAAAAGGCATTAGTCTCTAAGAATACAATGATGTTGAACTTGTGTGTGTTTAAGTGTAAGAAATATCAAATCTTCCTAATATAATGCTTAAATCTAGTAAGTAAAGATAGAAGCTTTAATGCTGATAGGCACATCAGTTTTCTAATTTCACCCAAATTAAAATTGTGGAAGAATATGTATTAATGTTTTTCTAAATCTAAAACTCATACTACAAGAGAAAGTTTTGACTTCTATCAATAAAGCTTGCTGGAGATAAGGTTTAAATGGTTGTTTTGGACGGCCAAAGCCCATGGTTTATACTGTGGCTGCTGTAGAGTACCAAGTAATGTCCGGTTCCATGCTGACTTCCATTCCTAGCAGAACTGCTGTCTTCTTACACTGTGAGAAGCCACTGTGCAAGGCTAACCTTGGCATCTGCATTATTCCAGAACTCCCGAATCTCCATGTTTGCAGCAAATTCCCATTTACAGTGGCTTCTGGTCAGGCCATGAAGGGATTCAGCTGGTCTGAATCATTTTTGCAGCAGAACTACAGCTGTTGCCTTTCTGGCACAGCCTGTCTGGGAGATGGTTGCATGGTGTTAAAGCTTCACACAGGCTGGGAGACACTGGATATGAGAAGTCATCAGTGTCAAGGAATCACCTGCCAGCCACCTTGATTGGAACCAGTGCAGCTCTCCAGCTCATTGTGTGTAAGGGTGTTGGGCCAGGTGAGTGAGGAAGACAGGCTGTGGTAAAATGATGGGACTTCCCTTGGAAATGAAATAGAAAAACTTACCTGAGTGATAATCCAGAGTTTCTGGGCAAGGCTAGGTCCCTTGGTATTTCTTTAAGAAAAGCCATTTGGTGGTGTTTAGACTCCTCAAGTTTGGTTCTGAGCTATGCTTTGTAACTTTGTTTCTTTGGAAGCTCTGTGTAACGCTGTGCTATTTTCACATTTTTGTACACCTTATATGTGCTGTTGTTCATGTTTCAGCAATGGTTATTGCTGTAGGAGGCTAGTATGGCCACCTTGCCAACTATTTTTGTCTTTAAAGCTTTTTTGGATGGGAGAGCAATAGGCAGGAAGGGATTCAGTAATGTCCTTCACTGTGCTAAGTGATTGCAGCATTGTTTAGGTACAGCATGCACAGCTATCTGAGAAATGCTAACTGCCTGATAACCTTTTCTGCAATTCCTAAATAACTTTGTTTTCATACGTAGTGATCATGCTCTGTCTACTCCTTTTGGTAACAGTCTAGCAACCCTTCCTGCAGCTAATCAATACAACTTAATTTTCTTATGTGAATGTTCATCAAGTGCTTGGAAAAACTTACAACCTTAAGTAAAGCCTGGAAACCTCCAAGCTCCCCAGCAACTGAATAGGGAGGACTAATGGGACTGTTTCCCTTGCTGCTTCAGATTCATGTTCAGTCTCATGTAAATAACAGCGAGTAGTGTTAGATTCTGGACCATTTCAGGGCTCAATTGAAGAACTCTTTCTGTAGAACACTGAGGTTGGTAACAGGGCATTGTAGACCTTGAGATTACACTGTTTTGTGGGGCTGTCCTATGGTGTGAAGGGATATCTGCCTGAATTGGACACTGGAGTCAGTGCTTTAGCATAGTCCAAGGTGTTCCCATGTGGCAGAAATTGGTGGTGAAATTGACAGCTAAATAAATGGGGAAGCTGAGAAGGAGCTCCTCAAAGTTTTTGTGGTGCCCTATGCAGTGACTGGCTTAATGTAACTAAGTTTGGCAGTGTGGAACTCCATTGAAAAAAAAAAAAACCAAATAACCAAAGTCCTTACATTCTAAGGGTAAAGCTTCTTTAAATGTGACATCTTGACATGCAGAAGTAGTAAAAGCCTTCTGATCTAACTCTTTCCTAATGGTACTTGATTTGTGGAGACAGTGGTCAGTGGTATGGTTTGTAGTAAGGCTATTCTAAGAACCTCTTTTAGGCATAAGAGTCCAGCCTAGGGAGACAATGTGAGTTACTTGTGTACTCTGTTTAGGAGAATTGTATTAGCAGTGTGGCTTTTCCAGAGGCATGGTCACAGAGATGCAGGCTTGATGCCTGACTTGTTGTATGGCCTTAGAATCCATGGCATAAATGCTGCTTCAAAACTTGAGTTTTGAGTATGGAGATAAGAGCTTTCTTCTTGGATCCTGCTTGTTCTTACATAAGACAATCAGCCAGTAGTGAAGAAAACGTGTAATTTCCATTCTGAAGAATATGCTGGGTAGTGATGCTGGTTTCTGCAGCATCATAGTTTAAAGTGAACGGACAGAAATAGTCGGCTTCTTTACAGTTTTCTGGAACTTTACTGTGGCTGCTGCTGTTTTCAGGCAATTCTAACAGCTGTTTAGGCAACGTTTTCTGAAAGTGTCTGTAGGGAATGAGCTGATCATACTGTGAAGTACTGACATTAAAATGGGGCAATTGAGCTAGAAAAGCACACTGCTGATCAGGATCTCTTCTCAACTTCCTTCACCTGTTGAATTTCTGTCTCTTTATGAGAAGGTGATAACACACCCAGTTCTCCTTGTATCTGTTTGTCCTTGCTAGTCAAAGGTGGACTTGAATGTTTATAAGCAGAGGACAACTAGGTTTCCAAATACAGCTCTTTATGTATTCTAAAACCTCATATGCACTAAATGATAAAAGACGAAGTGATGACACATTACAAAATTAAATCATAGTGTGCAGGGACTGCTTTTCCCAGTGAAGACTTCCAAACAAAGCAGGAAGCTATTTTAGTAGCCCAGGCTTCCTGAACAATGTGCTAGGTCTTGATACTGCTATACACACTCAAATGTAAACACATCATGATAGTCTGACCTTCCAAACAGAAGAATAAGTGAACTGGCATGCTCTAATTCTACATCTCAAGTATTCTGGCTACAGTAGTTGTACTTAATAAGAAAAGGCTTTTTTAGTTTACTCTGCTTATGGGCAATTGATTTTTTTTTTCTGGATTTTTATTGTGAATAATTATACTTCAACTATTCTTGTTTTAAATCCTGGGATTGCTATAGAACTTCTGTAGTTGAAAATTAATCCAGAGAAAAATCTTAGACTTTAAAAATGAAGTCAAAGAGAACAGGTTTAGCCAGAACTGTTTAAGCTAGCAGCTCCGTTTGAACTTTTCCCTATGGAAAAATCTATAATATAGGTGACTTCTTCAGAAGATGCTCTGAAAACTGTTAGCCTTGAAGCTTGCAAAACCCCTTGTTGCTCACCATTCAGCAAAAGGCTCAGTTTGCTTGAGTCTTTAGCTGAAGTAACTAGGTTTAGATATAAGCCTTAATATTCTTTGATGAAATAATGATTTGTGTATAGCTGTGCTGGTAGTGTTTTTAGTCATTACTTCTCAAAGAACTCTACTCAACAAATAAGTTTAAGAAAAATTCCAAGTGGTAGTTGGGATTGCAAACTACTTTTAGCATTTGACTTGTCATGTATGATATACGTAATAGCTGTTATAATGAACTTACATGAGATAAAGGAGGCAATGTTTTATGAACTAAGTGACTAGACCCAAATGCCAGACTTTTATGAATTAAGCTGGTGCAGTAGTCCATTTACACTGAATACAGTTCATGCTTCAATATAAATATACTCTGTGACGGTCCTCTCTTTCAGGCCAGGAGCGCTTTGGAAATATGACCAGAGTATACTACAAAGAGGCAGTTGGTGCTTTTGTGGTCTTTGATGTCACAAGAGGCTCCACTTTTGAGGCTGTTTCAAAATGGAAGCATGATTTGGACAGTAAAGTACTACTTCCCAATGGCAGCCCCATCCCTGCTGTTCTACTTGCAAACAAGTGTGACCAGAAGAAAGATGGCAGCCAGAATCCCTCTCAAATGGACCAGTTCTGCAGAGAAGGTGGCTTTGTTGGATGGTTTGAAACATCTGCCAAGGTGAGCATAATAGAAAAATATTTTTAATCTCTTGAATAGTGGCATAAGAAGGGTGAAAATAATCATGTGGAAAATAAAGTTATCAAGTATAGGAAGTGACAGTAAAATATACAGTGTTCAGCAAAAGTTTGAAGTGATATGCAGGCTAGCGTCACTCCTGAGGAGTATGAGGCATATTTGGTTTAAATTAAAACTTATCTTAAATTCAGAGAACCTTTAAACTATTTGGAAACTTTGATTATCTGAGTTTGATAAGTTTTTTCATCTTGCACGCATGAGTATCAGTCATTCTTTAGATGTTCATACTACTTAACGCTGATTAAGCTATCCAAAAGATAAAGGTAATCTTTAGGTGCAGATTTTTAAATTGCATTTTCCGCCTTGACTGTTGTACGTAGGAAATGGCAAGATTTGAAGTGAACAAGCTATTTGCTTGCTCATTACTACCTACCCACAGTGTTGCTAGAGCACTTTTCTATTTCATCAGGCAATGTCAAGACTGAACTGGAGAAAAACAAATTGTTTTGTATTGTAATTTAAGTTAAGAAAGACAGCTGCTCTATTCAGTTAACTTTGAGTAATTTCATGTATTGTACAGTTTTAGTCTACAGACTTTTTGTCAATGCACACATTAAATGGGCAGCAGCTTAGTTGGAAGTGAAATCCAGTATTTCCTTAAAGCTGAACTGATTCTTAAAATGAAGGGCTCCTCTAGATGAGGACAGTGTGGCTGACAGACCAGATTACTGGTCTGGCTGATAAATCCTTTATAAAGTAAGGTAAGCCTCAAGGTCCCACTTTTCCCTTGGCTTGCCTACTTCCTTTAACTGCTGCTGCTGAAGTGTTACCCAATGATGTTTCGACAACTCTTAAAAAGCAGGGTCTCTAAGAAGAATATAAGAAACAAGTTGCTCTTTGATTACTTTAAGAGAAGGATACATAGTGAAAGGAATTAGTTAAATTAGCTAACAATTTGTTTGCATTTGAAAAGATATTTCCAAACTCAAACATCTGTTACTAAAAACTATTTCTAAGGCTCTTTATACTCAAAAAGAACACCAAGATTCTGCTTTGGTATACGTCTTCCCTGAAGCTTTACCTGCCTGAAACACTGCTATGTATAAACTGCATTATGGCTTAAAAATAAAAGCAAGTAACATTGGAAAAAATTCTAATGTGAAATTCTAGTGACAACTTGCATTTTAGGTGGCATTTGAGACAGAACAGTGTAAAACAAGGCTCTTGGTGCAAAGAAAAATCCAGACAATAACAGTTCTATCTTCGGTAGTAATTGACTTGTTTAGGACTCTGAAGAGTTGTAGTTGAATTAGCAAATATTTAGTATGGCTTTCTTGTTTTCTAAGCATACCAAAACAGTTTATGGTTTTAAGTCCTGCCCACTTGGATATCCTATTAATCTGCTTTTGCCTTTCTGTGGGAACTGATAATTGGATCTTAAGTCTAGTCATCAGTAATATACTGGGCTGGTATTTCCTTTGGAACCAAAGATGACCAATTCCAAACATGGCAGCCTTGTGCTAACAGCCAGGTCAAGCCTGTGGCCAGAGACTCCTTGGCCCTAGGCCAGCCTGGACCCTCAGAAACGGGGATATTCTGGCAACGTACATCTCTAAGTATCCTGCACACACGCAGTTCTTTAGACTGTATGTGGAAGATACTTTTTGAAGTATGCACAAGAATACGTACAGTGGCTAGATGAGGTACTTGGAAGTAGTTGTGATTTTGAGGCTTGTGGAAAAGATCCTTTTACATAAATAAGTGTATCCAAATTCAGAAACAGAAAAAGGCTCCAAAAGGTAGGATAATACTACAGATGATGTAATTGCCTCGGATCTTTCCTGATGCAGAAATGCACTTTTGGTCTTCCAAATGCAGGTGACACTCATTCCCCTGACTGCCTACTAGATTAGAGTCAGAATTCAACTTGTAATATGGATGAATAATTTTGTCTCAAACCTTTCTGCTAACTTTTTCAGAAAAAAAAAGTGTGAGCAATGACTTCTTGCATCTAAACTGTTTGTGTTCTGCTGATGAGACTGAAGAAGTCTTTTCTTTTTGGACAGCTTTTTAATAGGAATGTGTGACTGTTTCAAAAAAATCACTGACTTCCTTGCTTTCAACATTTTTAGGACAACATCAACATAGATGAAGCTGCTCGATTCTTGGTGGAAAACATCCTTGCCAATTGCAAAACCTTTCCTAATGAAGAGAATGATGTGGGGAAACCAAAACTGGACCTAGACCCATTGAAAGCAGAGAGTAAATCACAGTGCTGCTAATTCTACCACTGTTCAGTAAATGTGATGGGATGAGCAGCAGGACTTTGCCTTAAATCAAAATGCTGCTATGGTGCTGCGTTGTGACAATCCATATGGGGTGTCTGGTACTATCCGAATTGGTGACGCGTTTGGGTGTTTACATATTCTTGTTTAGCATGAAACTGAGTATCTTGTGAGTTATCATTCCACTTGCCTGAGCGTCTGCATCTTAGTCTGGTTAGTGTCTTCTTACTTGAGAATATAGGGTAGTGTTTACACTCCTAAAAGGAATGAAGACAACATTCAGTGTCTAGTTTGCTTCTAGGACATGTACTACATTCCAAATAGGACTCACTTGAGCTGAATAGACTTTTGCACCTTTAAAGTAAACTTTTCCTCTGTCACCATTTATGTCCCACTTGAGCCTTCTCACTGGCACAATTGTCTCTATTTATTATCCCCCACCTTGAGGATCTGTCTCATTGCTAGTTCTCCTGGATCAAGACATCCCAGAAATCTTGAAGGGGCCAATGACAGATGGGAGGTGTCTTTCCTAGTGTGATCACTAAGAATGAGTGGAGTAGATGACTTTTACCACTGAGTAAAAACAAGATGGTTAAATTATTATATTTAACAAGAGAAAGACATGGTTATAGAGATACTAATTAAAATGCATCTCCAGCAATTTAAGGCTGAATATTTTCAGCTAATACTCTACATATGAAACACATTAATGAATACAGTTGTACTGCGGGCACATAGTTATGGTAACCTCACCCCTATGCACATCCAGAAATAACCGTCCAGTAACTTTTTCATGCACTAACATGGAAAACTTTACCAAGATACAAAAAGTAAATACCTTACTGTCCTGTGATTATGAACTTGCTTCTTTTTTCTTCTGCCTAGAGATGGTTCTGAATACCATGAGCAAGGAGAGAGGTCTTGAGGGAAATAGCTTAATTGGTTCATGCTAGTCTGTCAACCTTTCTGCCCCAAGCTCTGTCTTTGTCAGTTTTAGAACTCTTTTGACTGCTTTGAACTAATGAACTGGCTTACCAGTTTGTAACTGTATACTGAGATGCTTATGTTTCTTTGTTATAACACTCATGTATTTTTGGCAGCAAATGAAGTTCAGAAGAATTAGAGAGATTTCATGGTTCCTGAATGCATTCTGGAGCTCTGGCTCTGCTTAGCTCAAAGGCTTTGAAGCTCCTCTTTATTTTAAGGGTTTCTTCTGTCCTGGTACCTCATTGCTACTGACTTCAGAAGTCTTACCTTGCTGGGTTTGATGGTGCTGATGTTTAAGTAAACATCAGAATTGGGTGTATGCAGGATTTGATATACTTTAATCTGTATCGAGATTTCTTAGGCTGTCTTTTTTCTAAAGAGTAACATACTTTTTAAGAGTTAAATAAACATATTTGGGCATCTTACGTGTGTTGGTGTATGCTTTTGAGAACATGAATCCTCATATATGTTCTACCCTATACTCATTGACATTTGAAAACAACTTTGTTTTCTAGTATCTGCTATGTTAAAGACTTATTTTAAATTACCACTGTAAGGCTTGGCATAAACTAAAACTGGGTTTATTTATCTTAGGCTCCTAAGATAATTCAGATGAAAGGGATCTTAGGATGTCTTGTAAGCCAATGTCTTTCTCCAAGCAAGGTCATAGCACGGTTTTCTTAGGTGTTCATGTGGTCTGGTCTTAACCTCCAACAGTGGAGACTGTATGGCCCTGGGAAAGTTGTTCCAATGCCTGACTGTCTTTGAGAGTTGAAACTACCATAATCTTCCTATTCAATCACTTGAAAACTCGGTTTACACTGTAAACTCACTTTTGATGTTTAATGTCCACTGTACTGTTTTTTTCAACTTTAATTAAAGCTGCACAAATGTAAATGCCTTCTTTACCTCCACAGGCAGTTTCCCCAGCTGTAGTAGATTGTGGGGTTTTTTTGTTTTTTGTTTTAGTGTTTATATTCAACAGCAAAATGGAGACCAAACTCAAGCTTTGTGACTCTGCCTGCATGCGTGAATCTCATCTGGGTTCTGTCACTGATAATATAATTCTATGCAGGTTATTTTCAAGAATGTCTAAACTTTTGGGTGAAGAGTTACTGCTGCTATATTTAAGCACTTTCTTGTTTTGTATATAGCTTCTTCTAAACCTCTGCATGAATGTAGAAAGGCCATGACTAAAACTGGTGGAATGTACTGGTTTTGATACAGGTTGTCACCACTGAGGCGAGTAGTATAAAACTACCTGCAGGATGGAGTCTGGTTTTTTTTTTTTCCTCAAATCTTCTTTCATTTGTCTGAGAAAAAGAATTTGAACTTTAATAGAAGGCTAGTCTTGCTTTGTGCGACAAACTGCATTCTCACTACCCCTCTGTGGAGAGGGAGCATTGTGATATTTGAGACTGAGCAGGTGGATCAGGAAAGCTGATACAGTCAGAACAAGAAAACTGTAAGAAAAGACTGGCCTGAGGAAGGAAATGGTAGCACCTCCCTGGTAGAAGGAAATGGGACTGCAGTTCATGGAGAAGTGTGTAGGTCAGTTAAACTAGTCATGAAGCCCTATCCTAATAAACCCAAAAACTTTGATTTGGAAAAGTATGTGGAAGACAGACACAAACAGCGATTTTTTTCAGTGTGGATTTTCTGGTATATCTTAACTGCAGTACTAGAAAAATATGAGCTATTCCAAGCTCCTGAGTTTGTTTAAACTTTGTGTCAGGCCTGTTGAGTTGTAGTAGTGTTTGGTCTCCTTAGATTGAACAAATATTGGTTTATTTATAATAATTAATCTTTAGGGAATAGTTTGTCATTCCTAGAAACCCAGTACTTGATGGCACCACAGAACAGGTGGATGCCCAAAGGAGTCTGTGACCGTGTGGGAAGCCTATGCTGGAGTAGGCTTGTGGCAGAATCTGTGGTGCCTCGGAAGGGCCCATGCTGAAGCAGGTTTTCTGACAGGCCTTTGGACCCTGGGGGGAATCCATGCTGGAGTTGTCTGTTCCGAAGGACTGCGCCCCATAGAAGGAACCTACACTGGAGCAGTTCATGGAGCCTGGGGGAAGAACTCACACTGGAGGAGTTTCTGGGGGATTGTCTCCCACGGGAAGGGCCCCACGCTGGAGCAGGAGAAATGTGAGGAGTCCTCCCCTGAGAAGGAAGGAGCAGCAGAGACAACATGTAATGAACTGACTGCAAGCCCCCATTTCCCATCCCTCTGCACCACTGGGTGGAGGAGGTAGAGAAAACTGTGAGTGAAGTTAAGCTCAAGAAGAAGGGAGAGGTTGGAAGAGGTTGTTTTTAAGCTTTAGTTTGTATTTCTCATTATCCTACTCCAATTTGATTGGTAGTAAACTAAACTAATTTACCCCAGTCAAGTCTGTTTACCCATGACAGTAACTAGTGAGTGCTCACTGCCTGTTCTTATCTCAACACATGAGCCTTTTGTTGTATTTCCTCTCCTCCATCCAGCTGAAGAGGGGAGTGATAGAGTGGCTTTGATTGGCACCTGGTGTCCAGCCAGGGTCAACCCACCACACAGGCAAACTACTTTGCTTGAAACTTAAAGAATTGCTGTTTCCAATGGCACTTAGCCACAAGATAGCCAAAATCACTGCCTTCTAGTATTTAATGGTTTAAGGAGCAAGAACTTTCTGTTAGATTGTCCACCAGGATGCCATTTTGTTTCATTGGGTTATTGTTTTAAGCACGATTAGATGAGACTACTTATAGCTCAAATGGTTATGGTGGCACTTGGCATATGGATGATGGCATAAGTGTGACAATAATTTATGTAATTTTTATGCATTTCAGAAGTTAGAGAATGTAAACTGTTACAGGTTTTTTTTTATTTAGAGAAGACTATATTTTTATTTGGTAGACTTGAAAAACAACTTTGAAGAGATCTTACATCAGTTTATGGTCTTGTTTCTAACTTTTCATGAAGAATGTTAATCATGTTTATATTAAAACATATTTATCCAGCAATCTTACATTTTGCATTTTTTAAATAGTACAGCTTTTTGCTTTTAGCCTGCATATACAACTGCAGCCGCACTTAAAACACACTAAAGTTAATCACTGTTAAAAAGGATTTGCTGTAATCTGCAGTATGCCTTTACTTAGAACAAGGAGACTTAACTTTTTAAATCTCCTGCAAAAAGGTTACATTCTCAATTGTAAAAACCAAAATACTAAAGTAAACCAGTGTACTAAGAAATTTACTCGGTTCTGTAGTTTACACTACATTAAGTTTGTGCATTCTCATTTTAAAAACAAATACCCTTCTTTCCCTCAGGCTACAGTCACAATTTCATTGTATCTTTTAGCCAAATATCTAGAATTTTTTAGAGGTAATATTACTTTCTCTGTCCATATCCCAATTTTGTAACAGTTCCAGTAGCTAGAGAATCACAGTTGTCTTATTTTCTCCAGACTTCAGATAGGGTTTTCACACTGTATCAAACACGGAAAGCCTTTCATTTTGACATAGAAATATATTCCTGTTATGAATCATCAAATGTAAATTTACAAAAGAAAGAAAGGCAATGTCTCCGCACGGTTCTGAGTTACTTTGATTTTCCTCTGCTGCCTGCTCTTGGGGCATACACTGTTTTATCCCTGTATTTGAGTGGGAGATGATCAAAGTTGTGGTGGTCCCCAGTTCACACTTTGACCTAAATAAGTGCCCTGAGCAGTCCCATGGGACTTGATGGTATTGCTGTATTTAAATTGGACTTGAACAGCTGCTTGATATTTAACAGACTATTTTGGGTTTTTGTTTTTCCAAAATAAGATTATATGAGAGTGTGATAAAAAGGTGCTCTAGCAAATAAAGAACTTGAGGAAAAAAAAAAGGTAAGTGGAAATAGTAACCTAGGTGGGGTTCATCAGAGTCCTTTCTGGCACCATGTCAACTTCAAGAGAGGCTGCAGTGTTGGGAAAACCAGGTCCCTGACAAGATCAGATGAGACATGGTACCATAAGACATTTTTGAATTGGCAGTGGGCAGAAAGTCCTGTGCTTAGGCAAAGACTATTTTCTATTATGCAGCTGGCTGTGATTTTTTTTTCCCCTACCTTTTTATTCCATCAGTTTTCCCAAGAAAACTCTCACAATCCATTTCCCCACTTTACTCCCTAGCCTCACATAAAGATTTAACAGAATAGAGCTGCCTATGCCTAGTTTCAGTCCATCTGTTTTGCTCAAATTCAGTTCCCTGGCCTATGTCACCTCAGTGACTGACTGTTCCCAACTCAGTGCACAGACTGCTCCTCCCAGGCTTTACCACATACTGCACTGTTTTCATTTTGTCAGGCATAACCATTTGCCACTCACAATTGCTCTTTTTTTGATCACCCTTCACTCTTTTCCTGATCCTTCAGTTCCTGCTCTTAATGAAATGCCCGTGCACTGTCCTCCCCTGTCCACAATTTCTCACTGACCTGTACCTTCCTTACATCTGTTCCACCTACTCTTTCACTTAGCAAACAGATAAAAGAGAGTATTGGAAGTTAAGGGAAACAGGGGTTTTTTATCTGTTAAAGGCATTAATTTCAGATCCTAGAGTTTCCTGTCATTTGATAAAAAGACATGGGGAAAAAAGTTTCAAAAATACAATGCCAAAATCCATTCTATTTCCCTTTCATCTCGTGACTGTTGCAACCTCATGCTTGAAAGTGCAGCATCTCTTCTTACAGGAGCCTCTAGCTGATTTTGACCTTAACTGTTTTTTTCATGGAAAACTTCCCAGAACTACAGAATGGGTAAGGTTGGAAGAGGCCTTGGAAGATCGTGTAGTCCTACACCTCTGCTCAGACCTGGAGTAGGTTGCTCATTGTCAGGCCCAGTTTGATAATAACTCCACAGTCTTGTTGGAAAACCTGTTCCAGTGTTTGACCACCTTCACTGTAATTTAAAATAAAAATAAATTTTATTTTGAAGAGGAATTTCTCATATTTAAATTCTCACATTGATTCTAATCCTGTCACTTGGCACCTCTGAGAAGAATGAGTACTCATTAGCCTACTCATTATCTCTTCTAGACATTTTCCCCCCTACCACACTGCCAGGTCTTCTCTTAAGGCAAAACTGTTAGTGTCTTGTTCTGGAGTCCTTTATGCCCTCCATAAAATCAGAGGAGAGTTTAGTCTGAGCTCCAAGACCCCTGAGGGGTTTTGGTAGTGTTGCTGTTCATAGTTACTCTTTTTCTGCTCTCTCTAACTACTATGTGTTGCTATAAAAAAGTACAAAATATTTAACATTGAAAGGCTGCTTTCCTGCAAGTGACTTCCATGTGCTGTAGCTGTTGATGTGATGCTTTCAGGGAAAAACAAAGAAGCTGGTGTTTTGAATGATGTCTTAGAAGAATGATGACAAGAAGGTCACCCATCCATTGCTAACCAGTATATGCTACGTTAGTATTTATTTTAGTGACATCTCAATGGGTTCCTAACACTTATTTTGTTGTCTTGTGCATTTATTCCACATTTTCTGTTAGGCTGCCTCTACCCTAAGAAATTCTTCCCTTCAGGGAGTGTCTGTCAGATATACTTCATGGCTTGAGACATTATGGCAGTGAAACAGCTGATGTGACCCTACAAGTTCTTTGCCAGTTAGAAAACTAGCTTGTTTGAAATTCAGATTAATTTCTGTTTCCAAACAAGCTGTCCTTGTCATTGCTGTTAGGTTATGGAATTCTAAATGAAGTTCTTGCATAAATAAAAAGATGTAACTTGATGGATGTAAAACTTCGGGTCCCTTTTTTTTCCTTCACAAAGCACCTAGATACATGCTTTTAATGCCATTGCTCTTAGCAAACAAATTTACTGTAGGATTTTATGGTAAAAGGTCAGGTCCATTCTGAACTTCCTATGTAGTAACTATCATTTAACAGAACAAAGAATAAAAGGCTCTGTACTAAAATATGCTTTTCTGGTTTCTGTTCTTCCACCACCCAAAAATGTTTACAGACCCAGGCACTCAAATTTCAACTTTTATGTTGTCTTTCACATAAGGGTATTATGAAAGTTTTATCTGCTGGGATGCTGCAAACCTCATTGTTCATCTGCAGTGGGATCAAGAAGGAAGTGTTCTTACTATGTTTTTCTTACTATGAAAACTTTCACAAGTGCCTCCTACATAGACACGTATGCTTCATAGATACTTTTCCATAGTATTTTCTCTGTTCAGTAAGTATAGGAAAGGAAAGGGGATTCAGAGGAATAGAAAGTCTGTAATTTCCATTGTGTCTTTATCTGCATTCTGCATCACAAACTGAATTCCCCCATTCTACAAGTTGGCATCAGCATCCCGCAAGGTTTGGAGGTGAGCAGCCCTGTGCTGGTACTGAAGAGGTGTGGCCAGATGTTTGAACTCACCTCTTTCTCTGCTATTTTTTATCTGTTTGCCCTAATCAATATTTGATAGCATAACTGAATGAAGACCAGCTATTCAGTTTGAAAAGAAATAAATAAAATTGAAATGTTTACTTGGCTCTCAAGTGAGAAGTGTCCCAAAGTACCTTATTTAAAATGGATGCTGTTGGACATAACGCTGAAGGAAATGCCAAGCTGTGGAAGAATTCTGCACTTTGAAATTTATGAGTGTATATCTGGCTGCCTGTCATCTTGATATAAATCAAGATGTGACATTTGTCTAAAATAAGCCTCTAGATGTAACAACATCTGCGTATTTTTCCTCCTATTTTTCATCTACTCATGCCCTCTGCAATTTGATAAATAGATTTTCATTGATTTTTATATTTGAAAAAGACTTAGCTTGAATAAGAATAAACAAAGAAGTATATTCTATTTTATCAAGGATTTTTCATCATTCACTACAGATTGGGAAACAGCAAATGTGGTGTTAGAAATAGGAGCTGTTAGCAATAATGCAGTCTCTGGAATGTATCTGGAAAAGTCTCCTTATAAACTAAGTTGAAGTCAAATATGCTGAATTCAAAACCAGCAGATTAATGCTAATTTTATCTGACCTTGGTGGAACTACATTGACTTTGGTAATCATGGGCTTCATAGCAGGAATTAATTAGTTGCCTCNCGTGCCTCGGCCCGGGCGGCCGCCGAGGTCGGCGGGGCACCTGTGCACCGTGGCACCGGCCGGACACGGGTGCGTGCCCGTAGCGCCGTGCGGGCGGACGGCTTGTGCTGAGAAAGTTCACTTGCTCCTGCGGGTGCTTCCTTAGAAGTGGTTTCCAAAGGCGNCTGAAATTAAAAAAGGAAAATAAAGACTTGCGTAGACTAGCTCTAAAATTTCGCTGGGATGCCAGGGCAGAGCTGACTCATACTCAAGTTTCCATCCACCAAGCCCCCCAGGTCCTTTCCTGCAGTGCTGCTGTCCAGCCTCTGTTTCCCGGTCTGTCCGTCCATCCAGGGTTGTTTCGGCCCAGGTGCAGAATCCGGCACCGGTCTTGGTCAAGCTTCATACAAGTGGTGATTGCCCAGTCCGCTGACTCGTCCAGGTCTCTGCAGGGCCTCTCTGTCTTCCACGGAGTCGGCCGCTTCTCCCAGCTGATCATCACCGGCAAGCGAACAAACTCGGTTCTTTGGAGGGGTTCCTGACGCTGCCGCAGCAAGCGGTACCTGTTGCCCTCGCAGCCGGAGCTTTGCCGGCAGAGGCACTTCACGCCGTTCCCTTGGCTCCTCGAGCCCGAAGCGGGCGGCGAGGCCGTGTCCGGGCTGCCTCGGGCCCGGCCCCTCCCGTCCCGCGGCCCCTCCCGTCCCGCGGCCCCGGGCGCAGCGCGGCCCGCGGGGTCGCCC